>VZTT01022561.1:1380-16111 GCA_013400855.1 Buphagus erythrorhynchus
GCCTTGCTCGATCTACAGCTGGTGATAAGTTTGCTTCAGGGAAGAACCCAAATTCACAGGGAACATAAAGGAGGCCATGTAATTTCCTGCTTAAAGGTTTGCAAAACCCTCAGGTTTTGCATGCCACAGGAGCTACAACAGAAGCCATACTTCAGAAGATGTTATTTTTGGCAGCAGCAAGAGGTCATAGTTTGGGGAGAGGGTGGGGTTTGTGAGATTCTTTTAAGGTATGGCACTCTTTCATTCAGACTTGGATCCATCAGTCAGAATCACCTCACAACATTTCCACAGAGAGCAGGGGACCTGCAGCTTCTGCCTACCACACCAGTGGGAATTATAAGGATCTGTGAAAAAGAGTTTTTTCTGTAGACTGTGTTTGTTAACATTCTGCTTATTTATCTTTTTTTAATGATGCACGCACCATTACATAAATAGGGTATGCTAACTTCCNGAAAAGCTCAGCCTCTACTTCATTTTCTCTTGTGATTATCTTTATGCACCCCTGACACCAAGAAAATGTCACTGCAGAAACATCCTGCAGATACCATGACTTGTAAAGAAACAGCTAACTCAGCTTAAACTAGACAGCTCACTACAGAGAGTAACATACCAACAGCAGCTCACTGCTTGATGAAAGCAATCCTGGAGGATTTACCTCCATGAGCAGGAAAGGCTCTCAGTTCAAAACTAGCTCTAGCAGATTCACCTTGACTGAAGTCTCTCTGGTAACTAAATTAAAGATATGGAAGCAGGTTTTATGTATAAAGTCGAATTTGTGTGTGTATGTGTGCGTAGGAGCACTGACATAAAAGCTAGTGCAAAGNTGAAAAACAATAGATACCTGCTGTACTTGCAGGTTTTTTCTTCGGATGGGGAAGGGAGTGCTCAGGTTTAGTTAAATGAGAAGGCTTCATTAATACTCATTTTATGAGCTATCACAAAAAATACACTTCGTGTGTAAGGAAGTTAGACTTTAATGAGGCACTGGACTTACAAGAAGGGGTAAACAGAAATTAGAAAATTAAGAACCATTTCTGAGGTACTGACAGGTTTATATATATTTTGTTATAGCTTTTACAGATGTCAAATACGTAGCTAGACAGCTTTCTATCCTAGCTTACCTAGCTTGTTTTTTAAACTGTTATCCTTGTGGGTCCCTTCCAACACAGGATATTCAATGATTCTATCTATCCTGATCAGTGGCAGGACTCACCCAGTGTGGGTCTATAGTTTTGAATGCTTAATAAAATCCAAAAGAATGGTCATGTGTTAATTTACATCATGACACACATTCTGCAAATACAGAAATGTATTAATCACTGAATGAACTGCTGCAGTTTCTTCAGCTGGCAGCAAAACACATGGCTGTGGACCTGCCCAGTATAACTTTGGTGGAAAAATCCCATATGTACAGAGTCAGTTAGCATGTATCATATCAGAGTTATAGTCAGTAAAATAATACAAAATAAGTGATGCACATTTTCTCTCCTATCATAAGAAAAAAAAAAATATTCCCAAAACCTCTCAAAACCTTGCTGCAGTCAGTCCTCTGGTACAAAAAGCAAAGACATAACCCATTATTCCTGATATTTTTCACTAAGACCACGAATGAAAATCGTATCTCAAATGGAGCTCTCTTTGTACATCATAAAATAACATCAAAGAGCACAAACAACCTTCGTGGTTCACCCACACACTCCCACTCTTGCAGTGCAGAACAGAAATGGGGTTAACACAGAGTTTCTGGAGCAATGCACTCATCCTCCTCTCTGTTTTTTCACTTCATTTTCTCACAAAGCTGACCAGAGGCAAGGAACACACAGCTGCGATTACTCTCTTCAAGGTCTAATAACAGCCATGCAATACATCACTTTAAAATACATTTTTTTAAATGAACAAGTTGCCCTCAAGGCAGAAGACTGGTGAAATCTCCCATGTTAGATCAAACCACCACTTTGGGTGTCAGCCACAGCCCCTGCTGTGACTGCTCCTTTGAAGTGCTCGCAGGTAGGGGCAGCTCAGCAGAGAATGCCCTGCTGTGCTAAACCAAGGAGCTTGAACCCAGAGATCTTATTTTCTGCTTGTTCTGGAAAATATCCTGCTGAGCTGCAGGCATACGAATTCAAATAGGAGGGCTATAGATACATTAGAAATATTGCAATTGATTAAATTACATTTTGCATGGGAAAGAAGCTCAAATTTAAGCCAGGGTCTTTGTGCCTAAGTGTAACATAGCTATAAACTGAATTTCAACCTGTGTTTTAAAGCTGGTGGCTTACTTTTGCTGTGGGAGTGGGTTTCAACTACATCTGAGACTGAGGATGTGGCATCACCTGCCCCTAAACTAGTTACAGAGATGTCTCTCTGCATTGAGAAACAACTCTTCAAGTCAAGTTCCAACTAAGCTACAGCAAATTTAAAGCCAGTGTTTTAAGACAGTGTATTTCTTTGTCTGCAGAGAGGAGCTTCAACCCCAGCTGTGAGTGCTTCAAAGGCATAGATTCCACAGCTGGTACTAGAGCTAGAATTAAGATGCCAGCTTCAACATATGCTAGATTTTATGATCCAAAATTTTTCATCATCAGTTTTATCAATGTATACATTTTAACAAATTGGAAGTCATCTATAACACTAATTTGCAATTTTAAATCCAGCTACACTCTAAAATAATATTTAGATGAAGGAGTAATTTTAGAATTTGTGAATTATTTACATTTTTCAGAGGTTATGCTTTTCAAAGGATCAGACATATGCCTCCTGTAGTTTGGTAAGGTGCTGAAAATAAGACTTGCCTTTATTAGCATATCTAGGTAGAACTTTCCTATGATCAGTCAAGGCCTCTGAAATATTTATGCTGTATACTGAGGAATGACTCCATATCCTAGCCAAGTACAGTGTTCAAGCTGCAAAAAGGCCAGCGCTACTATATGGAAAGATGGCATTATTTCCCAGACTTTGTTCTGAAATAACCAGAACATTTCAAGCACCCAGCTTGGCATGTGAAGGGAGAGGCAAGAGTGAGACTGCAGCTTTTGCCACCCTGTAAATGTGGCAAAGCAGGTGAGAACAGGCTCCTCATCCCAGAGACTGTATCCAGGGGAAGCCTGGCTCACGCTGGGGTAGAGCACTGACTTCATAATATTGCTTTAAAGAAATCCCATACATGTTTAAATTGCATTTCCTAGATTAATGAACAGACCACCCCTCCACCTCTCATCCCTGACCCACAGGTAATGTGGTTCTGCCATGCTCCATCTCCTGAGTTTGGAGCCTAAAGAAAGGATCTAGAGGTGGGCAAGGGACACAATAGGAAAACTCCTGCTGGTCCATTGTCTACAGGCTGTACTGAGCCAATAGGACTGGAAAAGTATCTTAAGAACAGGCTTTTTGGAGGCTATCAATTCCATTTTTAGTCATGGGGTTTATGTCATCTGAATTGAAGCCTACTTAGAAGAGTTTGACCTTTTATTTTTAATGAAAAATCTAAGTCAATAATTTACAGCCTTACTGACAAAAAGGTCTCTTAAAAAAATCCTTAAGGTTTTCTTGGCGAAATAGCTTTATTTCACTTTGTCTCAATTATTTCATAACAAAGCATTCTAGTGTATTTGGCTTTGTTTACATGTTTCATCTCCTTCAAAATGAAAGGAAAAGGGACAAAAATGTGGAGAATGAGACGAAATCAGAAGCAAAAGCTAAATTAAACTGGAGACAGCTCAAAGCTTCCTGAGAATCCTTTCTGCATACTCATTACCCCATTTCTCATACTCCCATTTCCTCCCTCCTTTCTCTAGGCAAGAGGCAATACTCCATTTTATTAGGCCACAATGAGAAGTAATACAATATTTGCTATCTGGCCAGGCTGGAATTACTGTCAATTCAGTGCAAGAGACATTAAAGAGCATCTCTTGTTCCATACTGGGGTTTGCATTTTGTCTGCAGCTATGAAGCTTTTTCAGTCTTTTTAACAAGGGCAGTACAATGTCTTTGGAGGGATTAAATGGGTGCTCTTTTCTTACTGCAACTTAAAGTATAATGGAGAACCATGGAGTAACTATAGTGCTGTAATTAACTGGAGTGGCTCTGCTGATGTTATTAACCATGAGCATATAATTCAAGTGGCTTCTGAATAGCCATGAAGCCCCAGGAGTGGCATACAGCTCCATATTCACTTCATAACCATCTGTTATTATCAAAATGTGTTGGATTTTCCAGTTTATGGTGAAAGTTTTAAAGTAATGCCTCTCTATGAGATGTTGGAAAATGCTTTTCTAGATGGTCTATGACTGGGGGAGTAGGCAAAAATTATAATAGTTTGGTACTAAATATTAGTTTTTATTTTACTCTCTCAGAGCAAATACATGCTTGTAATTGTTATTATCCTTTTTTCCCTCCACAATGCAATATTATTTTTCATTCTAATTCTTCATTCTGAGCAATTTATGTACATCTGACATAACTGTAGTCTGCATTAGGGAGAAGTGGAAAACATACAGTTCAAAGCCATTATGACTCTCCCTGCCCTGTGGTGCAGAGCTCAGCTTGTGTGAGTTGTCATAGCTTTATTAAGGTCAACATTCCAGGAACTGGTAGAGTATCTGATGTTCCTACGGTTTTGATCTGGACACACTCATGATTTTCTTCCCATCTGCTTTCCTTTACATGCTAAACATTTATATTTAAAAATCTGTGTGTCTAGAATTTCACCTTTTAATTCACACAAGCACTTAAAAGTTTTTAAGGTGTGTATTCCATCTCTGGCTTCTGAGAAAGCAAGACAGGAACCATAGCTGGGAGAGCAGAGCTTTAGCAGGCATNGTGTTTTTTTTTTTGTTTCTTCCCTTATTATATATATGCAATATCATTCTAATTCTAATTTATTATATATATGCAATATCATTCTAATTCTAGTTTTAGAAATCAAATAATTTTCAGGACAAATTATTAAAAACATTAAATGGGTCATAAGGAGCTATTAACCCAAAGAAATCCAATAAGATGGGCAAGGTGAACTTTACCCCTTCCCTTTATCAGTAGTCTGGCCAAATGTCTCAAGCACAGCCAAGTATGCCCAAGTGTCTGCCAGGCCACTGTAACCATGTGTAAAGAACTGGAGGCTGAGTTGAAAACAGTCAGTAAAAGGGTGAATCCAGTTGATGAGTGAGGTGTAGAGATGGGGTTACAGATCACTGTTTAAATTTGGGATACAGTCAGATCTAGGACTGGAGTTTGAACCTAAAGTAACCAGAGCTTGTTTATTACAGGTCTCTGAAAGGCATTTGAGGTTAAGTGAATGCTGCTGCTATGGACAAAGAACCTCTGTTGGTTTGAGGCTGTACTATAATTATTACTAGAATCAGAGTTAGTGTAAAGTTCTCAGAGGGTAAGCAGTGAGAAGATGGTTGTGTTGATGAATGATAGTGAGACCCACAGGAACAACAAATATACATTAGCAAAGGTGACTTTACAAATGGATATGGTTTGTTGAGACAGTAGTGTCTATGGCAGAGGTGAGGGAATTAAATGAGCATGAAGTGAATTAAATATAATGGTAGATTTTATTGGACTGGTAGAGCTTGGATAAAAACTGTCCCAAGGGATGCAGAGCCAGGAGTCAAGGGAATTGATAGAACTATCAGAGCAAGGGCTTTGCCAGGCAGTGGTAGCCAGATTCAGCCCAGGGTCCAGATCAGACAAACTCATGGCAGTGAGGAGGGGCAAGGCTAACGTGGGAAGTCAGTTTGCTGGTCAGTGCTCTGACTTTATCTGATGGGGGTGGTAAGGCTCAGATATAGCACTGTGGTTGCTGGGCAGGATCAAAATCATACTGGGAAGGCCTTTGTGGGTTGAGGTATCAATCAACAGGGTCCATGGACAGACATTGGCATGGCCATGACTGAGCTGGAGCCTAGAATTTCTGTGAATTCGTTGTGTAGGGCCTGACAGCCCCATTGGACTGAAATGGGGATCCTGGGCCAGGGTGATGGGCTGGGACAATGGCCCCAGGGTTGGCTGGTCAGAGCCTTTAAGGGCTATCCATGCTCTCAGGGCCCTGGCAGCAAACGATGAGTGGTGACAAGAGCCTCTGAACTACCTTTTAGGTTCAGAGCTGGGGCTGGGGTTAAAGGCATAGATTCATGAGATAGCTTTAAACTGTGCCAGATAAACCCCACAGAATTAGGATGTGGGCTGACAACAGCAGCATGGTGGTAAGTCTATGAAAGGTTTCACTCAAGTATGGTTAAGTTAAGTTCCACTCAGGGAATAAATAAATATAAATAAATAAATAAATATAAAAATATATAAAAGGCACAGTTTATTTCTAGATCAGTATAGGCTAGGATAAGAGCAGTGAGTGAATTTAGTGGCCTGATGGGTTAAAGCACAGCAGTGGCAAAAAAAAAAATGAAGATAGAATTTCTTGAGTTTTTACTTCAGGGCATGAATAGGAATAAGTTGCAGATTGACCTAAAGCAAGGATGAAGGGTTTACTTAATCTTCTTCCCTCAGAAAAATAGATGGGATTTTGTGTATGTGCCAATGGTCAATTTAGCATGGGCAAATACTGACTGTGGATCCCCCTTCCAAAGAGGTTTTGGTTGTAATTGACATTATTGAGTGTTAGATATTACTAATACTATGTTTGAAGCTGAGACCAAAGTATTGGCCATAGCACATCTGTTGAACTTGATGGAAAATTATCCAGTACTTCACAAGACTTTTCTGAAGTCTTTTTTTCCCTTTGGGCACAGGATCACAGTAAAGCCATCTGGGTAGAGGACCACTGATCTTGGCCCTGAGACTAAATCAGCTGGTATCATTTTGAGCACCCCCAGGGACAGGCAGCAGAGTCTGCACTTTCACTGTGCCAGTGGGGTAGCTGAAAGTGTGAGGGCATTAGATAGTGAAGAACCTCTGAGTCTGATGAAGTAATAGACAGGGCAGAAGAGGATAAATGGTGCCTTCCTTTTGACCCTCCTGGATGTCTTTCTCTAGGTTCTGTCCTATATTGTACTGGGAGAAAGAATACCAACAATGGTAATTTTGAATGCATATTGAATGAAACTTTAATTTCTTGTAAATGGATTAAGCTTGAACTTAAAAACACAGCTTAACTCTTTTCAGCTTTCACCAAAGAAGCTGGTGAAGGATCTTTTTTCCTGCAGTGGAGCCTATCAGTTCTCATTTGACTGACTTTCCCAGCATAAGTTTCTATTTGCAGATATTTTTCACACACTTTCTTGATATTTAACCTTGCATTGTTTAATTTGGGACTGGACGTCAGAGCTGGATTTTCCTAGGCACATAATCTGAACAGTGGACACTAAGGATAGCTCTATTTTAAGTGTCTTCTGTTTTCATTGTCAATCTTTAGTTCATTTTGCTGAATTCCTTAATTTGTTTGGAATGTACATCTACATGTTAACATGTCCATACTAAAGTATTCTCCAGCATGCTAGAATAAGGGAATGCAGTAATGGTACCACTATTGAAAAAGAAAAGTTGGAAAAGCAGGAAAAGCAGTTTGTTTACAGTCCTGCTTTTGGACAATCTTCTATTGCAAAGAAAATAATCATTGGAATCTGATCAAACCTTTTGAAAGTTGGTGGGAATTTTCCCATAAAATTATTTGGCATTTATTAGCTTATGGACGAAATTGATGATGGAATGATGTAATATTAATTTTTTGCTGTGAACTGTAGAAGTAGTAGAAGTGAAGCAGATTTTTGGAGAAAGTTATTCACAACACAACTATGCTAAAACAAAGTTAGCACTATTGGTATTTACCAAGTAGCCTAATCACTGTACTCTCCCCAGATACAAAAGCAGCATTTTTGTCCTCTGCTCCTCTAAGCAATATCTGACAGCAACTAAAGATGCAAGAAATAAACACAAAAAATAAAAAATAAATTATTACAATTAACTGGAAGATATTAACTAGCCCAGTGTGGAGTCAAGCCCCATTCCCAGTCTAATTTCAAGACTACTTCATACACAAAGGATGGACAACTTGAGGACTGCTCAAGTAATATCATCTTCAAATCCCCAGGCATCACAGACAAACTATTTGTTTTTAACAAATTTGTGCTGATCCTTTATGAAAATCCAGTTATTTACAAAATAGTTTGTTTGTGATTCCTGAACTCTGTTTCTGTTGAATGGCCTTCAAGAAGAGAAGAACTGAAACAAAGATTAAACATCAGGCTGCAGCTGAAAGATTACTGAAGAAATCTTTTGTAAAAGTAACATCGTGCTGCTTGTGAAACGTGTCTGGTTTCCATCTTTGCTAGCTACCAGAGTCAGGCATTTATTCACAAAGGCTTTCGAAGCAGCAAGGTCTATTCCCCTCTTTAGTGCTCTTTGTGCAGACACCCTGCACACACTGCTGCTGTCAGGCAGCTGAACTGACATCCCAGGCAGCCACGAGCTGGGGTAGCCAGCAGCACGAGCAGGTACCCAGCCATGACTTCTGCGGAATTTATCCCTCCAGAGTGCGTCACAAACATGGTCAAAAGTGAGAAGAGGGTTAGTCTGGGATAAGTCAGGAGCAGACACCAATTGCAATGCAGGATGGGTCAAGAACATGAGCTTTTACGCCAAGATGGAAAATTGAGAGGGAGGAAGGGAGAATTCTTCTGAACTGGGGAACTTTTGGTGGGTTTCTTATTTTCAGAGGCACTTAGCTACAGCCAGAGAAAAGCTACTCTTCTCAAATATGAGTGCTGACACTGAGTCAACAGCAGGTTAATTCAGCCATGTAATTTATAATTTAAGACCCCAATCTGAGTGATATGAATGTTTAAATAAGCAAATATAATCTATTCAACAAAGGCTCTTCACTTTCTCCCAAATTAAGCATTTCTTACATTTGATTTTTCAGTGTGAGTTCTACAGATTGCTAAATCAAGATCTCAAAATATTATGAAATTTACATATAATTAATAAATACAGTTTTCCAGTCAGAAATCCCCTGCAGAAACCACTGGTTTATGATTTGTTGTTCTCCCTAAAGAACTTTGTGTTTAGGAAATGCCAGCTGCTGTTTTCCTAAAAAAAGTACAACGAGGTAATTAAAAAAATGAAAAATAATGAAATTAATTATTTTTCTTTGTGCTTTGCTGATAATTCAAAAACTGCACCAATATGCTTATAAGGAACAGAAACAGCTATGAAGGTACTTTCTTGCTTTTATTTTTGCTTGGAAGAATTACCACTATACTAACCTCTAATACAGCATGGAAACCATTCCTCTGATAACACTTGAAGCAATCATTTCTATCCTCCTATAAACTGGATTTCATTGGCAACCTGTAAATACAGTAGGACACTGTTGGATTCACAGATTCCAATAATGTGGATATAGGTTTAGAGGACAGTAGCTGTGGAATGCTTCAGTGCCTGCTCTTTTCACTAGATACATATTTCTCTCCAGCCTTGGGCAGGGTAGTTTTATTCTCCCTGGATACTAAGAGGCATATTTTAGGCTATATTCTGTGTCTGTGAGGGAGGGATCAAGGACTTACATTATTACATTTATATGCAGATTAGTCCAACTTGACTCTATAGGTAGTGTGAAATTAAATTAAGAGCTGCTTACCTGCTAGCTCCTTCCTGACAGCAGGTAGCAAGGAAGAAGAGAAATGGCATTTTCTTCAAGTTCTACCTTGTTATTACCTGTCATATGCAGTAGGCAGGCTCAGGTTGTTTTATGATTTGCTGTTGCAGAGAAGTAGCAAACCATCGACATAATGGGAATAAGGAAGGAGTTTTGATCCAGACACTTAACTCTAAGTCAAATGTCTGCTGGTACAGTAGGTTTGCCTGGGGCTGTGGGGCAGGTTGCCTGACTCTGGCCTCTGGTATGTGCTAGAAAATGCTATACATGTAATGACAGCACCCTGGGCAGTGCTGGGCTCACAGCACCCCTGAGGTTCTCTGGCATCACATCCTCTGAGATACAATATCATCTGCCTGGCTTCTTGTTTGCTGCCAGGATGCTGCTCATCCATGGAACAGGGAAATAATAAACCTTCAGCTCCTCTGACTATTGAAGCTGAGATTCCTAGGCATTCCCTAGGTGAGTGGAAATAGTGAAAAACTAGAAGGCTTTAGCTTCCTTTTTCACATGAAGCAGTTCCCAGAATGTCTGGCAGGTGGTAACTCTGAGATTTCAAGGACTAGTGAGAGATTTAAGAAGCTAAATATTTTTCCCTCTGACTTCCCCAAGTGAATAGGGATTTGTACCCTTCATTACGAGATGTAGGGACAGAGATAAGCAATATATTCTGCTGTACAAACTTAAAGAGTAAAAATAACTTGGTAGGTACCAACACAGAAAAAGTCTGTAAACTGTACTGCTTATGAGAGGGACAAAAGAAAAAATAATTTAAAATATATATGTGAACAATCAGAAAGACACACACTGTAGGCAGAATCATCTTTAGATGGCATGTTTTCAAATTCTGTGTGTCTTCTAAGACTGCTTTTGTTACAAGGATCTTCATGAAAATTAAAGCACATGTGTTTCCCATTCACACCTTTGCTCTTCATTCCAGAATAAATCCTCTATGATTTAGATGTGAAATATCTCAAGGGTCTGCACAGAAGCCAAGGAATGCAAAAATTAGTGCAGTCATAGTGATGCAACGCTGAACTTCTACAAAGTGTTAATATCATCCCAGGAACAAATTCAGATAAAGCATTATAATTCAGTGACTTCCATTTCTATGACCACAAACCATCAGTGCTTCAAAAGCATCTCTTTTTTACTGTTATTTTGTTACTATAAACCACTTTGCATGCATAAAGGATTCCCTCAGTCATGTCCACTCCGTTTAGTATTTACCTACTTCTGCTTACCTAATCTCTCTGCTCTATACTGTGCCATGGCAGAGCTGTTATTTTAGATAAGAAAGTGCTTGGCATAAGCAAGCACATTCATAGGAACAGCAATTACAGGTACCCAGGCCTCCCAGCAGCATTCTTCCAAGTGCCAAATATCTGTGGTTACCTTTCAGGTACCCACAGCCCCTCTCTTGCCTGACAACATCACTTCAGCCAGCCAGTCACTGCCTGACAACTTAGCAGTAGTTCAGACTACAGGAACCTGACTAAATTTGGGTTGTCCTGTGGTCCAGGAGTTTAACTGGATCATTCTTGTGAGTCCCTTCCAATATGCTGTGGATTCTGTAAAAGGAGGTTGGTCTCAAATGCATGGACTTGAGGTAAGAGGTGCTATGCTTAAACAAGTACATATTATTAATTAATCTATGATAATTCCTTGTGCAATGCATACCATTAGGGAAACATACAAGAGGGGTAATGCAAGGAGGGGGCAGGCTCATTGTTCATACCACTTTATTCAGAGGCAAAGTTTTCCTCACACATCTCCCCAATAAATCTTTGCCATGTGGTTCAGATTATATTGCAGTATTTGGCTGGAAATGACCCATACTGCTCTGTTGCTGTGTGAATGTGTTTTATCTGATTCAGTACAAAAGTTGTGGGAAGAAAACCATGCCAAACACTGAATCTTTTCCTGGCGTTTCTTTGCAAGGTGTGGTGTTATGCACAACAACAAAGACCAAATATCACTTTCAGAACAGCAGTGGCTTAAAGGGAGAAGCCTCTGTCTGTATTTGCAATTGAGACTAAGTGAAATATTTTCCACTCCTGAAAGATTGCAAGCTTTTGGCTTGAAACATGCCCTAGTAGTGTCAACCTTTACTTCAGCCACAGTGGCTTACTCTTTGTTCTCTTTTTGTCTCATCCAGTGCAAAGTCACCTGGCTAGGATTCATTACAACATTTCCACATGAGATGATACTGTAATACAAATAAAAGTGTATTCTGTGTACCCTAGTTGTCAGCCTGAATACCTGTACTAACCAGTACTAGAGAAGTGGCATTCATAACACATTCACCAAGGACTTGATTCCCTGATAAAGTTACTTTCAATATCTTCTACAATTTTCTGTGTGGAACCAGAGCACTGCACCCAGTTTTGGAGTCCCCAGCACAGGAAGGGTAATTAATGACCTGCTGCAGTGAGCCCAGAGGATGCCACCATGATTCAGAGGGATGGAGATCCTCTCCCATAAGGAAAGGCTGAGAGGATTGGGATTGTTCAGCCTGGAGAAGAGAAGGCTTTGGGGTGGCCTAATTGCAGCCATCCAGTGCCTGATGGAAGCCTACAAGGAAGATGGAGAGAGACTTTTTACAAGGGCACATAGGAACAGGATGAGGGGAAATGGCTTCAAACTGAAGACAGCAGGTTTGGATTAGATATTAGGAAGAAATTTTTTCGTGTGAGTGTAGTGAGGCACTGAAATACATTAAGTATTTGTGGATGCCCAATCCCTGGAAGTGTTCAAGGTCAGGCTGGATGGGGTCCTGGGCATCCTTGTTTGGGGGAAGCTGTCCCTACCCTCAGCAGGTTGGTGGGAACTAGATCATCTTTAAGATCCCTTCCAATCCAAGCCATTCTATGACTATATGATTCTTGCAAGGAATTTCCACTTTACAGCTTGTTACTGCAGTTTGGTACTACCGGGTCTTGTTTCTATTTGACATTTCTAAAATCTGAATTTAACCAGCACAATAATTAATTGCTGATCAAAATGCTTGTGTTTTTGAGGGGTTATCTGACCTGATAGCTTTGATAGATTGGTTTCTGTATTTATACATAGCATTTTACAGGTTGCCAGGGAAACCTAGAGCACTCTTTTAGGAAGAAGAGAATCTGAATCAATTGTGCCAATCATAAACTCTAAGTAGTTTTGCAAGTGGTCAGTTACATAATTTTGTTAAGATAATAGAGCCTTTAATATTTATTATTATGTTCTTAGCACTTACTTTAGGTAAAAAGAACAGAACAAGTGTCCTCCGACATGGCACACTTGGAGGACTGTAGTAGTTTAAATGTGGTAATCAGAAGAGCATCTGTTTTATGGAGTATTTATTGTAAGTCACAATAGTGAGTACAATGTTGCTATGAATGATCTTATTACTGATTCATAAAACTAACTTTTAAAAATTAAAATTACAAAAAAGGTCCATTTTCAGGCAGTAGTTGGGATTATATAAAAGTGGTCAGGCCTTTGCCTTGGACCTGGATGATATTTATAGGCCAGTGTCAAAACTTTGATCCTGAAGCCCCTGTGATCAGCTGAAAGTTCAAATGGCTCTTCCTCCTTTCCTGTAATCCCTACCTGCTTCTGTGCCTGCAGCAGGCTACCCCTGGCTGGGGAAAGATGGAAAGCAAATAAGGAAACTTGTGGGTTGAGATAGACACAGTTTTGCCAGTGAAGGAAAGAAAAGGAAAAAGAAAAAAAAATCCTGAAACAAAACAAGTGGTGTGAAGGCAATCACTGAGCAGTGGCTGTTTTCCAAAAACCCCCTCACATAATTTTTTTTTTGCTGAGCACATGCTGTGCAGTGTGGGATATCCCTGGGGTTAGCTGGGGTTAAGCTTTGTCCACTTCCAGCCTCTGCCCACCCCCAGCCTACTCACTGGGAGAGCAGAACAGGAAAAAGAGAAAGCCTTGGTGCTGTGCAAGCATTGCTAACAACAGACAAAACACACTCTGTTGTCAACACTGCTCTGGTCACAGATCCACTGTAGAGCACCCAAAAGACTGCTCTCAGCACAATTACCTCCACCCCAGCCAGAGCCAGTACAGCAAAAATATCTGACACACCTAGGGAGGTAATTGTGCCTCTCCAAAACTCTCTCACTTTCCTTCTGCATGTAGTTACACTGCTCAGGAACAGGAATATTTGGGCTCACCTTTTGGGAGATCCAAGCCCTCTTTGTGGATAGCACACACATGATGAGGACTGCAGGGTATTCTGGTGAGAAGCCTTCATCACCTGCCCAGGCACCATGCAGAAAACCTCCCCTCCTTCATCAGCACATAAACACCCTGTAAGGGAAGATCCAAGGGGTGCAGCTGGGGCACAGGAGCCCACACTGGGTTCCTGCACTTCTTTTCAGTGGAGAACAAATATCTAAGCAAGACACAGTAATGGTCACAGTACAAAGCTACACACTTTCTTTGACTACTGGACTATTTCATACAATGGTGGATGAATGGTGGATAGCTATCCCTCACTTTTCCTCGGGGGAAGGAAAGTGTCTGCCCGATGCTCCCAGCTGTGTACTGCAAGCACTGGCTGCATCTCCTCTGCAGCCTGAGCAGCCACCAGGACTCATTACAGGCAGCTGCTCTTTGCTAGCAGCTCCCTGTTCAGCAATCTTGAGATTTCAGACCCTGCTTTGAGTGTCTAACTCGACAGGCACCAGCCAAAGAAGTTCAATCCAAGATCTGAAAAAGACCCATAGCCCTCTGAGCAGCATCTCAGGCCAGGCAGGATATACCCAGGCACCCAAAACAGAAAGGCACACCTGTGTTCAGCCAACTTTGAAACCCAAGCTTATCTCCAAGAGTGACTTAGCCCAATCAAGCCAGGTTCATAATCTCTCTTACTTGCAGGTATCATTTTCAAAAGTGAACTCTCTTCTATGCACTTCCCTAGAAGTTTTTGATTATGTTAACTGTTGTTAGATTTAAACTATTTCAAAGTCACTTCTGCCCTCCTGACTGCAGTTTTCCTTAATCTGTGCCACAGTAGAGGTGGCTAAACCTCCTCCCAACCCAACCCCTGCTATTAAGTAAAAGCATCTACAGACATAGATGTGACCAGAAGACAAAATGAACAGCTCAATGCAC
>VZTT01022562.1:0-44429 GCA_013400855.1 Buphagus erythrorhynchus
CGAGCCGAGCCGAGCGGGGCCGGTCTGAGACGAACCGAGCAGAGCCGGGCCGGGCTGAGCCGAGTCGAGCCGGGCAGAGCGGGCCCGAAGCTCCGCGCCCCGCTCCCACCATCGCGCGCAGGACCCCGCTGCCTCTCCGCGACGTTCCCGCCCCAAGACAGCGTCCCCCCTCGCAGCTCTCGCGAGAGCAGCCGCGCTCCCGGCATGCACCTGGCGGGCCGGGCGGGGGGGCGCTGTGAGGGAAGATGAAGGCGGCGGCCATGTTGGGAGCCGCGGGGCGCGGGCCGTGTTGAGCGCTCCGCTGAGGGCTGTGCCAAGGACTCCGCTGTGTGGGGAGCGGCGGCTCGGGGCGGCAGGTGGACAGCGCCTACTACGACTCAGGATTGGGCTTTCTTGGCTGCTTGTGCCTGGCTTTAGGAGCCCTCGTCAGCGGCGAAGGGGTGTCCCTGACCGAGAAGCAGCGCCATGAGCGGGGGGACGCCCTACATCGGGAGCAAGATCAGCCTCATCTCCAAGGCTGAGATCCGCTATGAGGGGATCCTGTACACCATCGACACCGAGAACTCCACGGTGGCGCTGGCCAAGGGTAAGGACGCGGCCGGCCGCTGGAGCGGGCCCGGCGGCGCTCGGGGAGGGGCGGGAGAGGAGCGCGGCCGCGGGACGGGATCGAGGCCGCGGGACCGGCATCGAGCGAGGACCTGGAGCCGCGGCGCTGTCCGGGCGCTGAGGGGGCCCGGCGGGCGGCCTGCAGCCTGCGGGGCCCAGCGGAGAGCCCGCCTCGTCCCGCCGTCCTCCCAGCGGGGCGGCTGCGGGGGATGTGGAAGCGAGATAGGGTCTGGCCGTGAGAGCGGCGGCGCGACAGCGCTGCGAGGCCCCGCTCCCCCCGTTCCCCCTGCTCCGGGAGGGAGCCGCGCGGAGAGGAGCCGGCAGCGGTACCGCGCCGGGAGCTGCTCAGAGGTGTTCCTAGTGGAGTGCAAGTATGAAACCGTGGTGGTGGAAGCGCTCCAGAGCTAGTGCGTGAAAGGGAGTAGGAGGGGGAGACTAGAAAAAGGTTTTCTTTGCACTGTTAAGAATTACAGACCTACAGGGGTATATGACTGGATTGCTCTGCATCTTAGGACGGCAGACAACTCGAGTCTGAAGGGAATCATGAGTACTGGATTACGGATAAAAGCTGAACGTAAGATGTTAATTTTGGAGGTATATGGCACAGTGTAGTTTGAAATGGTACAAGAATGCTACCGGCCAGAAGAGATATATATGTGTATCACTATTTTTCTCCTTTACACTTCTTGCGTCTGTGAATTCTTGCTAAGTAATCTAAATTCATATGTAAAGGCAGAGAGCCTGTCCAGCCATTAGGTAAGAGGAAAAATTGCTGCTTGTGCAAATGAAGTACTTGGGACAGAGAGGATTCCAGAGCTCGGTTCCAGGCTGATAGGAAGGGCTTAGCGCCGGTCTGTTCCGTTCTGCACAGCTGCCGTGGGTGCTGGTGCATACCATGAGTGTGTTCGCTTTCGCTGGCCTTTGTGGTAATTCTTGTTTGGGCGCTGTGTCACTTTAAGGCCTTCCCTCTTTGCAAACAGCACCCCCCCCCGCCCCGTTATTGTTTAAGAAATAGGTTACTCTGTTTTATAAATTGTGATATATCGGCTTTGAAACACCTTACAGTGAGTTTGGTCCTAGGCTTGTACAGTTCGTTTAAGGGGCAGTTAGCTTTCATTGTGTGATTTTTACTTATTTCTAAAGTTGCCTTTAGGTTAAATTGCCTGGCTGGAGTTGCATTATCTACTTTGAAAGGACAGCTGGTTTTGGTTTATACGAGTAAAAGCTGGATAATGTGATTAAAAATAAATGCCCAGAAATTCCAGTTGCATGCTGTGATTGTTAAGGTTTGTGCAAAAGCACATAGAAAAAGAATCCTGTCCTTGAGGACCTTGTGATAGTCTTGTCCAAAATTAGACTGATTCAGTGCTGACCAAGCCAATTTTGCATGACTTCTCAAGAGTGGTTAAGTCATGTTGTGGTGTGTCTGCCAAAGTGTACGTATTTAAGATTGATCAAACTACAGTTGCAAGTCTGATCTACTCTCTTCTCGTAGCTCTCATCAGAAATGTAAATCTAAACGATTGAATTTGCTTTAATAAAACTTGGCTGAGTTAGCTGAAGAATGTGTGTGTTTTCTAATAGTGTTATGATTCAGAAGAGAATAAACCAGTATTTCTAGGCCACATGGAACCAAAAATCGTGAGGTTAATCTGGAGCTGATAACAACCATATTAGCCTATAGAGCAGTTCTGTGTTCACGAACAGAATGCTTCACTCAAGAGTATTCAAGTTTCTGAAGGCTCAGGCCATTGAATGTATATGACAATGTATATGTAGGACAGCAGGTGTGCTTAGTTATTGGCCAGGTCTGTTTGTGAAAGAAGCAGAACTTTAGCTGTAAATACGTTGATCAAGTAATAGCTACCTCTTCTTGTGCTGAGTCCAGAAGTCAAACCAGAACTGTTTGGTGTGAATCTTGACCATAAATGGCATTTTTTGTTTGCCAGAGAGATTAAAAAAAAAAAAAAAAAAAACCCAAAAGACTTTATGCTTTCAGTTGCTCAGCTGTGTAGTCTGTGTGACATGACTGTTCCCTGAATTGAATGCAGGGCACCTTATCATTATTCATATTCTAACTGAGGTTACTGAAATGGTGATATAAAGTGCAAAAGTAGATATAGAATCTGTTCTTGAATAACTACAGATTTGCCCAGCTGAAGGATTTGTGTGGGCTAAACCGAAGTCAGAGATTAATCTCATTAAGTTGTATTCATGGAATGCCTTCATTTGCCTTAAATTGTCTAGGGTTTCAGACAGAAATAAGTTTTTTCAGTTGCCGGCACAGACTGTAGTCCTCCCTTACTGGGGGCAATCTGCTCTAGTTCTCTAATCAGCATTTCGTTTACAATGTTGTGATCTTTTCACTGAGCAAAACTTGGGGCCTCTATCTCACAATTAGAGAAAGATAGGAACAGTTAAATATTGAGCATAACATTTTTAACCTAAACTGGAGTCTGATAAGGTGAAGTGATGCATCCTTTCACAAAGTGTTTAAGTGTATAGTTATATAAATAACAGGGGAAACATCATCCATAGTGGATTCCAAGCACTAAGCAAGCTGTGCAGACATTTGAGGCTCTTAAATGTTATTGGTGCTCATGTTTTCTTTGGATCAACAGCTTTTCAGAGACAGTGTCTGGAACCAAAACCCACTCACTCCTGTTGTCAAGCCTCAAGTTAAAATAACTTGAAATGTCCTTCTAGTTCATGGTTCTAGTTAATGCTTAGTTTTAAAAAAATTCATTATTAATTTTTAAAACATTAAGCCCAAGCATTTTAAGAGGAGTTTGCAAGCCATAGTTAGTTTTCTTGCTGGAAAGATTGCTGCCCTACCTGGGGCATTTGCAGAATAATCACAGTGCTTGATCTTAAATGTTGTGGCATTAAAAGGAGATGTGGTCTTTCATATTAGTTATGCATAATGCTTTTCTGTTTCAAGGCACTGATTTAGAGAGAGTTATTTTTAATGCAGGTAGGCTGTGTAAGAACAACCACGTTGGGTCAGAAAAAGCTTTGTTCTTTCAACAACGGAATCCTTAGGTATGTGATTATAAGAAGCAAAATTTTACATTGTCTTTGCTCCAATGCATCAGTTCTCATTTAGCAACTCTTGGACCATTGAGAGTTGCATTTGGAACCATTATAACTGATAGACATTAATGAAACAGCTTTTGGTAATTTTAAGAAGTAATTAAACTTCTGACATTTTCAACACCTATGACAGTGTTGTCCATGGTATAATGATACATCAAAAGAAAAACTTGCCTTTTAGACTTATAGAACATTAATTGCAGGTGAAAGACTCAGAAATGTAGACAGAGGAAAGTTAAAATCTTGTGAAGGCTTGAGCTCATTCAGGGGTGGGAGCAGGAAAAGGAAGGGTTAAATTTCTATAACATTTTTATGAATGTATTTTTTAGTCAGTTAAGTAACATGCTCCTTGCATGTCTTGAAGGTTAGGGCATGTGTGCTAAACCAAACTTGTGCACAGTATGTCACAGCAGGAAAATTCCTCTTGTCAAAGCCCACTCCTGGCTACTGCCCTCATCCATCTCCCTGCAAGTAAGGGAATGCAGGCTGAATTAATTGTTCTGGAGAAATGAGCCTGGCATGAGCTCGGTGTGGTGTGCAGGCATCAAAGAATGTTTGCAGTGAAAGGGTGGTGATGTTTGGAGAGAGGTGGCAATTGAAACGACTTGTTCACTTGTGGTGGTCTCATTTTGTCATGCTCCTCCTGGGTGCCTTAGGAGCAGGGAAGAGCTGGTTTCTGTGTGTGTATGCTCCTCAGGGAGTGAGGAGAGAGTGTCAGTGCTGGCACAGACTGAACTGTTTGCAGTAATTCACAAAAGTCCTCTTGCTAGCAGATAGCAGAGTCAATAGCTTCACTTCTGATTAACATTCTGCGTAGACTCCCTCCTTGTTGTTAATCAACAAGTAATCATATCTATTAACTGGCAGGGAAAGTTGCAATGTTGCCGTTAAATACTGCAGTAGTATAATATGGTAATATACATCAAAGTGTCATTTAGTAGTAATAGCACAGTCAAAATCTGTACAAAAATTTGCTCACAACACCTCAATATGAAGTTGGTGGAACTACGAGGGCATAAGTCTATATATGAATAGGCTTAAGAGAGCTAGTTATTTTAGCTAGCTACTTAATTGTGTCTACTGACACTGACAAAAAGTAAGTTTGCTTTTAACATGTACTGCTTGTCCTTTTGTTTGCAAGTCCTTAAGCCAGTTTAACTCTTTCAAAAACAAAAGAAAAAAACAATCCTGAAATCAACAAGGTAAAATGAATTAGATTTACTGTGGTTGTAAGATTGTCTTTCACATGTTTATTTTCATCTCCTCTCACTCTTCAGTGTTTTGCTATATATGAACTACTGAAGGAAGGAGGTAGTCTGAGGAAATTCCCCAGGAGACAGAGCTGGATAGAGCTATAAGCCTGCTGCTGCTCCAACACCTTGTGCTTTTGATACTCTGGCAACTTAGTATTTCTGAGTAAGAGAAAACGCGGTAAAAGCTATTTCTTTCTAAAATTCTGTTATACTGGCCACTTTTAATATTAGACTTCCTACTTTCATGAGCTCAGAGTGTGTTAAATCCTAATCGAAGTGAGGAAAACAGAAACTGTAAAGATAGGTATACCTTTGCAAAATACAAAAAGTAACTTTCAGCTCCTTAACAGTACTCTGAAGGAACTGACTGGACTCATTAAGTAGCCCTTCCTGTGATCACCACATATGCAGCTCTGGTTCCTGCTTTAAAAGGAAATTGGACTTGGGGTGGTTATTTTGGTTGCTTGTGGTGAGAGGCCGAGTCTGAACTGCAAATCAGGGGAGTTTGCTTATGCCTCTTCAGCAGAGCAAATCTTCATTGGATGAAATTCTGTTTATATTTTGCAGAAGGCTGTGGTAAAACCAGTTTGATTTGGGGCAGGGGAGAAGTGAAGGAAGAGTCAAATTTTTGTAGCAAGTCTTGATGTGTTTTATTGCTAAACCATTGGCAACCATATCAGTGTCTTGGGTTAGCTGTGTAGACAGTTTAATCTCTTAAAGATGAGTTCTGAATTTTGGCATTGAAAAACTTCCTTTTGATGTTAGGGTAATTTCATGGTGTGGAGAAAAATATTGTTTTTTAACATACACTGAAATCCCTTTACTTCTTTCAGCACATCAGTAGATGAAAGTCTGGTGGTTCCCTTTTTTTTTTTTTTTTTTTTTAATTGGTTTAGAATGGAGAAAGGTAATTACTTGGTGTTAGAATGGCTCCTGTATGTGTCATGGGACATTAGTATTAATATTAAAACACTTACCTGCGTTGTGTAGCTCTGACTTTAAAGAAATACTTCCAAAGTGCATTTCTTCCACAGTTCATCAGATTTTTATTTCCGTGTAAAGGCAAGATGCAGCCCTCTAACATACTACCCTTTCTCTGTGGTGTTGCTACAGAGTAGTTTCTTCACTTTAGCTAGAAAGTAAAATCCTTTGGTAACTTACTGATCGTACTCTGGCCATTTTTGTGTATGTTTGTAGACAAAACAGCTACTAGAGAAACCATTTCAGTGTAGGACAGAGAGAAGCAGTACAAAATCAACTTTGGTTTTATTTACCAAGGCAGCAGGTCAAATGATGGAATGAAAGTCCAAGATAATTTATTAGTTATCTGATAAATAGAGTACAAGATGGCCAGAAAGTGAGGGTAGATCCACGATCATAGAAAAACCTGGCGAATAAAAAGCAAAGGAATTAATTGATCCAGGAATACACATGACCCATTGATAATGTTATTAAGCTGCAGTGCATTTCTTTGAGTTAATTTCTGCAAATTCTTAAGCTCCAGACACTTTTCTGTAGAGGAAGAGAAGACAGATTCCTCTTCTGACAAGGACTGACATTAACTAAAGCGTGTGCCTTTTTACATTGCTCACACTTTGTAGTACCAGAGCAGGCTTTCAGATGCACAGAAACAGAACAGATAATGAAAGTCAGCTCACTAGATGATATATGAACAAAATAATTGTAACCACTTAATGTTATTTTTCTTGGTAGTGTGGACATAATCTCTTT
The DNA here is from genome assembly GCA_013400855.1 of Buphagus erythrorhynchus. Classification (NCBI taxonomy): domain Eukaryota; kingdom Metazoa; phylum Chordata; class Aves; order Passeriformes; family Sturnidae; genus Buphagus; species Buphagus erythrorhynchus. Next base: position 6,684 of record VZTT01022562.1, read on the forward strand.
ACCCCTGAATTAAGCTTCTTAAAAAGATTTTAACACCTGACTGTTTAAGCTCTGTTTATGCAATATCTCAAGAAGCAACAGTGATGGAAGATGGCTGATGCAGCCTGAGAAATGACTCAGTATCACTTTATACATCTCTATGGGAGACTCTGCTTTTCTTGACTAATGATTCTGTGGCTGCAAATAAGTGCCTAATGATGTCTCCAAAACGTTGATGCATCTGAAAATGGAGAGAAACCTCATTCTGGTAAATTACAGCAAAATACAGATTTTTTTTCTCAGCATAACCTATACCTTGCAAAGCAAGCAAACACTTTCTAAAAGTCTGGAGCAAAAATGGTCGTAAGGGATTGTTAAAGCTGCTACAGGCTGATGAGACTGTGATTGAATGTGACTGTTGTGATTTTGGGGTTTTGATTTTTCCTCTCTCTGGTTTCAGTCCATTGTGTAGTTTTTGCTTAAAAAACTAGCTCTTGGAGACAAATCTCTTCAGTTATTTGTTTGTTTCATTTGATACTCACCCAAGGTTTGCAGTCTAAGGGTGGGGAAAAGTTTCTGAAAGGGCCAGTGACAGCAAAGTGATGGTATCTGTGTACAGTGATAGTGATTATACATAGTGCAAAAAGAGAGATCTGGATTGCTTCATTGCTGTGCAGTCAGAAAGCTGTTGGAATTCATACAAGGAATTTAATGTCTTGGTATGGTGCACACTAGGAAGAGAGTTATGCCCCAGTGAGTTTGCTTAATTTGACAGAGATCATATGAACCTTACACCAGCAAGAAGAATGCATTTTGCGTAGTGAAAATTGTATATAAATATCACAGAATTCTTATTGTTTATTAAATTTTGAATCTCTTGAGAAATTCAGATTTGATAATTTTTAATATTCCAGATTCTAGTAATATTAGCATATTTTTCCTGTTTTGCAAATACAGAATATGAAGTATGTAAACTCCTATTCCTTGATTCATAGGATTGACTTACCAGCCAAAAAAACCTGCCTTGCTGCTTCCCCTTACCCTCACAAAACAGTTGAAATATTCAACATGTAATTGATAGCATAAGTGATGGCTCAGTCTTTCAGCTTGCGTTTTAACTCAGATGTTTTAGCTAAAATTACTTGTTTGTCTGAGGAGAGTTGATAATGGTAAAGAATATGATGCCTATTCAATAAGGGTTCTTTTCTCAATAAAATTTATTATTTTTATTTAAAGCTGTTGGTCTCTGCAGTATATTTGAAAGGCTTTTGTTGAATGTGGGACGTTTCATTCTTTTTCTCCCTTGCCACCTTTGCAGTTCGCTCCTTTGGTACAGAGGACAGACCCACGGACAGACCCATCCCCCCTCGCGATGAAGTCTTCGAGTACATTATATTCCGTGGCAGCGACATTAAAGACCTGACTGTCTGTGAGCCACCAAAACCTCAGTGCTCCTTGCCACAGGACCCTGCTATTGTTCAGGTAAGACAAAACAGTTTTAAATAATAGTTACTGAAGAGGTAACTTGCTAGCTTAAGTGCTCTCTAGCTGAGTGTTTAAAAATTAAAGTGTTTATCACTGTAAGGTTCACAACCCAATGTAAAGAGCTCTGGAAGGATTTTCTCCTTTTACAGTCTTTAACTGTGAAAATGAAGGTTGAAATCTAACTCTAGCACAGTGCACTACGTAGCAAAGCTGCTGCCTTTTCGAAACGAACTAATGACGTTTTGTAGGTCTTGATGCCTGTTTTGAAAGGGACTTGGCTTAGGAGGACACATAGTTCTTGGGAAGATCAGACTTGGTATAAATCAAAATGAGTAGATGCTGAAATATCTCCAGATCATTAGTGGCTTTTGTTTGCTTGTTTGTTTTATTTTTTGTTTTAATGTTCAACATTTTTTGCTAACTATAACTTTAAAGTGTTTCATCTAGCTTTGTGTTTTTAAACAGGCTTCATACTATAAGGCAGTTATTTGAATAGTGAATACTTGTTTTCTGAGGGGAAAGCAACTTACAACTTGAAGCCTTCACATTTAATTACTCTTGCATTTTGAAGTAAACAGACTGATAAATAGTTTTCTCAGGAATTTGTTGGCTTTTTGATTGTGCCTATGGGGTATCTTAACATCATCCCTGAGAGCAAGAGGAAGTCTCTTGCTTCAAATGGAGGTTGATAATCCCATGTAATATGGTTCTACTGCTTTATCTATTGTGTAGGATAAAATTTTTGAACTTCCATATGAGGTGCCCTTGCATTTCTCCAAGGACTTTTATTAAATTTGGTCCTTCTGTCAGCTGTAGTCAAGAGTGGTGAAGTTGCATTACTGTGAACCCCAATAATAGTGATAACCCCAGCCTCCTCCAGTATGCTTGGGTGTCTTCTTGTTACCTGTGGGGTTAGAAACTTCAAGGAAAAAGATAGGACAGTTCCTAAATTTGCAAACAAAGCTTATATGTGTGTGTTTGGACGAGACAGTCTGGTGTCTGAGGTTATAGGGAAAAGATTGCAAAATTTTGTGGTACTGTTTCCACAGGTCTGTGATGGTGGAAGAGTGAAAGTGCTTTCTAAGCTGTACCTTCTTGTGAAAATGTTTATTTTAGAATTTCTACATTTCTTGCCTCACAGAACTATTTCCTAATTTTTGTGTAAATACGAATTTTTGCTAGTGTGTTGTGTGTTTTGTCTTTAGTCTTCGCTAGGATCTTCGACTACATCTTCATTCCAGTCTGTGGGGTCCTATGGTCCTTTTGGCAGGATGCCTGCGTACAGTCAGTTCAGCCCGAGCCCGCTGGTGGGGCAGCAGTTCGGCGCTGTGGGAGTGGGTAGGTTCACTTTGGTTATCCAGTGTTCTCCTGGGAGTGAAGCTCTGTGTGTGCACAGACTGTAAGCACTGCTTAGAATTTCATCAGTGTCTTATCCTAAGGCAGATTCAGAGTCTTCCATCTTTGTTAGTTCTGCAGTTTAGCTCAAAAGTAGAGAGTTCTTCATGGTCTTTGCATCTTAAATCAAAACACTTATGATCAAGAACTAAACACCTATCTCAGAGGGACAGGTATTTGTTTTTCACAAGTGGAAGAGGCAGCCCCTCCAGAGAAGCCCCATAGCTGTGCTGTTGGGTTGACCAGGTGCTGTGTGCCTTAACTAAGGATTTGGATTATTCAGCAATCATGTGCCAGCACGATCCTCTAGCTGTTCATGAGGTGTTGGCTAGGTGGGAAATAGATGCTGGAAGTATTTGTGAGCTACATGGGCAAGTTTTATATTTATACTTTATACTGCACATTCTCTCTGAAACTCACCCACCAACTTTCCTTCCTCCCTGAGAGTTTATTTCACAGTTTAGTTTTTCTCATAGGAACTTACAGTCTCATAACTGTTATGGCAGCAGTGTTACTCCTGGTACTGAAAATGTTAGCCATGTGAAAGAAAGGCTGTAGAATTGGCCCTAATTTGATACCAGTTAATGAGATGTGGCAGTCATATTTTTGCTGGAAGTATCTTAAGTGGAAATATGTACCAATAATATGTATGGCTCTGTAAGGTGACTGTGTTTTGTTAATACTTGTGATGATGAAGTTAGAAGTATTTGTCATTTTAGATTAAAAAATCAAGATACTAATGTTACCATCTTACATGCATACATCTGTTAAACTAAACTAAAAGTGTTTGGGAAGGACAGACTTACATGTACTCTAGAATAAGTGCCTAATAAAGCTTCACTAATCATTTAGTGCTAATTTAAAAAAAAAGCCTAAACCAGATTTTACAACTATATTACTTCTTTCAAAGCAGGAGGTTCTTTAACATCTTTTGGAACAGACTCGTCAGGCAGTGCTAGCATGTCCCAAAGCACTGCAGTTGGTTCTGCATTTACAACAGATGCAAGATCACTAAAAACACAGATGTCTCAAGGTAAAATCTTTTTTCCTGACTTCAGTCATTTTTTGACCAGTTGTGTCTGTGTGATTTTGGTGGTTGCCAGAAATGCCAACCAAACAGCTGAATTCTCTCATGAAAACACTTGGTATTAAACCCAGGAAACACTGAGAGGCTTTGTGTTTGCTCTTTAAATGTGTTTTCTCTACATCTTGGAGTGCTGCAGGTAGCAACACATGTATTGTTACCCTTAAAGCATGTGTGCTGAGAAGTAGGACTTAATTAAGTGAAATAATGTTAGCAAACAAGTACATGTGGAAATTCAGTGTTTAGTTTTATTGATAACGTGACAGAACTGCAGATACTTCATACTGATTGAAATGGGAAGTGCTTCAGATTAAAATTTTGAAATCTTTATTCTTAACTGTAGTTCTTCTGTTCATGTATAGTTACACAGATGATATTAACAGCACACCTGATTTCCTGTAGAAATGACACGACTTTTAAGTCAGCTGAATAGTAACAGGAATTGTATGGATAGTTCATGTAATATTGGAAAAAATGAGATTCTGGATGATATTTGAATGGCAAAGAAAAAAGAAACTTAACATTGAGAACCTGCACCCTCACCCTTCATGCAAATGCTGTTAACATTGCTCCTTAAAAACCCAAACCCCATTACTTCCTGCTGTTCCAGTTTTCCTTGCTGTCGAAGTGTGTGCCAAGATACATTCCTAATGCTGCTTTTAAATTATGCAGTCATGTTAAAAGGCAATAGCAAATTTATAGCAAACAGTTTTTTTCCTAAATTCCAGTTGAGATTTGTATACCCATTAGGAGTGTTTCTAGGACTAGTTGAGTGGGTTGCCAAAAATAGGTTCTACTTTGTTAGATTAATTCAAGGGGCAAAAGTATGCTGAGCATTTCTTTGTTGAAATAGTAGTTTGCTTTTCTGTAGTTAAAGCCTGTATTATTTGTGGACATGTATGGATATGTATGACATATGCTCCAGGTGAACATACATTCTGACACATTTCCTGTGGAGCACCAACAGGTTTTTTCTGATTGTTTGCTTTTAGAAATATTTTTTGGTTTTATAGATTGCAAGTGTGGTATGGTTGGATTTATTGTTTTTTTTCTGTTTTGTTCATGGGTTTTTGTGGGTTTGGTTTATTTTTTTGTTTTCCTTTTGTTAGTTTTATAATGAGATAGAACCTTGTTCTTTTACTTACTGGGACTTGAGTCTTACTCTAATTTCTTAGTATATTTGCCTATTTGATGTTGTAAACTGGTCTGGCTGGACAGTGTCTCCATTCTGAAGGTGCTTGTGCCTCCAGCCCCTCGTGCTGCACGTGGCCCTGTGTGAGCAGTGCTGTGTGGGGCAGCTCCCACAGCTCCTTCCCTGCACTGTCCTTGGAGGGCAGGGATCCTGCAGCAGTGCCTGGGCAGCTGCAGCTGCCTCTGGGAGCAGCCTCTTCCCACTCTGCATCCCAGGGAGGCAGAAGGAGCATTTGTACATCTAATCAATGCCAAAGTTCCATTCCACAGCTAAGTGCACATCATTAATGAGTTTGTAGGGATTGAGTGTCCTACCCATTATTCACCCATTATTTCCTTTTTTTCTTTTTTTTTTACACAGCTTGACTGGTAAGGCAGATAAACCTGTCAGTCTAGACTGGTTGAGACCAGTAACTCCAGTAATTCACCTTTGAAGATGAGAAATAACCCTGTGGGGTTTGGCTGTTTTATTTTTTCCCCAGGTCGTTCAAGCCCTCAGATGGACCATTTGAGAAGGAGCCCCACCATGGAACAAGCTGTACAAACAGCTTCAGCCCACCTGCCCACTCCAGCACCAGTTGGGAGGAGGAGTCCTGTACAAACCAGACCTTTGGTGTCTGCAAGCCAAAAATCCCTAGAGAACCAAGAGCACAGACGAGGTAGCTTTGGATAGTTTTCACACAGCTTAATTCCTTCCATACACATACAAAGTGCTCTTTTAAAGGGTAATACACAGGAATTTTCCTGCTGTCTATTACTGGCTGGCCAGCAGAGACCTGGATTAGATACATATTTCTTTTTAAATTTAAGCATATATTCTAAATTACTTTTTTTTCTTTTATGATTTAAACATGTGGTTTACATTTACAGGTTTGGATTTTTTTAAAATCTGAACTATTATATACAAAAGTATGATCAAAAAAACCTAATTGGATAAACAAATCATGTTTTTATTTCCAACTTTAGCTGAAGCACACAAGGTTTCAAGATCAGAAAATGAACTCAGAAATGAAAACAAACGACAAATTGGTAAATCATGTTTTGAGAAATAGCTATCGTTGCTTTCAGTCCAATAAGTTTTTTTAAATTTGCTAAAATCCATAAATACTTTCACATTTTGCTTCGAGGGGGTAACAACTTTGCCTTGAGCCAGAAGAATACAAGCAAATGAAGTCAACATTAAAGAGAAAAATCTCTTCTTTTTGCTTTATACTAAGCAATCAGTTTAAATAAAAATGTAAATCAAGGACTATTCAGGGATTTATAAACATAATAGCATGAAATAAAAGCCTTTCTAGAAAAATACTTGACTGAAAAGCCACTAATATTTTAACTCTTCTTCCAAAAGTTTTTAGTGACTTCTAGAGAGTCTTTTAACACACAAATTTAGTACTATTATGCTTTCTGTGCCACTGCCATCATTATTGTAAGTGAATTTACAAATTAGGAGCTGCTCTGATGGGACTTTAAACAGCAGGTGTTCTCTTCCTGCACTTCTGAGATCCCAACCTGTTACCCCAGGAATTAGAAAGCAAACCAAAAAACAAAACACCCTCCACCACCACCCTCAGAGAAAAGCCAATCCACAAAGCAAAACCAAACAGAATTTCCCTCTTTTCAGTTCCAGGTGCACCTGCAGCACGGAGAGGCCGCGGAGGTCACAGAGGGGGCCGAGGAAGATTTGGTATTAGGAGAGATGGTCCAATGAAGTTTGAGAAGGACTTTGACTTTGAAAGTGCAAATGCACAATTCAATAAGGAGGAAATTGATAGAGAATTTCACAATAAACTTAAATTAAAAGGTAAATCAATTTTTGCTTTAGATTTGAGCGTGGAAAACTCATGTTGCTATTTTGATCCTACCTTGGAGAACATCTCTTAAAAGGCATATAGTATTAAGTCTTATTTGCAGTCATTAAAAAATAAGTTTTAAAACCAATTAATAAGTAAACTGGGATCATATGTTAATTAAATACTTGGAATAGTGTTCGAGTTTTTAACAAATTTTAACTAGCAGATATAATCTGTGAAGTTCTAACAAGTCTCTGTTAAAATGCAGATTACTTAACTAGTAATGCCAGTAATGTTTGTTACTTTAAAGTTCTGGAAAGGATACAATAAAAGAAAATCCATGTTTTAGGTTTTCAGTTATTAGACCAAAAATTTTAATGTCAGTTATAGACCAGAAGCAATGGCGTTTGAGATCAGAACTTCACTGTAGTATGCAGGAGAGTTTGTTTGAAAGTTTCTAGCATTTCCTTGCTTTTATCCTTTTCCAGAGGAGCACAGGAGTAGTTAGAAACCATGCTATCAGCACTTGTTTTCTAGCAGGCTTCTGTTTTGATTACCTCATTCTCTTGTGACCAGCCACCTGTTTGTTACACCGCTGCTACTATTTTTGGACAAAATTGTTGCAGGTTAATATAGTGAGTTCCCTATTTCAGTGAATGATTGGCTAAAACCTAAGAAACAAAGGGTGGGAATAAATGGTCAGATTTCAGTGCAGAGTAAAAACACCAGTTGAATCCCATAAGATTTGTCCTGTGGTGCTTGCCTGTTTTTCTGGAACATTTTTCAATGAGTTGATGGTTTGCTGTTGATACTGTTTTTTTCAGAATAATAAAGAGAAAAGAGAAAGCTAACAATAAAAAGCTATAGAAGTGTTTGTGAGTGTTGTAATTCTTCTGTGTGGTGTGGAAAGGTTGAGCTGGTTAGCTGTAGTTTGTGGAATCTCACAGCATTGTGAGATTTAAGCTGTAGACATTTAGGAATGAGATTTAAATATAGTAATAGCTGCTGGTGTTGAACCATCAGCTTTGTTTTCAGTACCAGTTAAAACAGTAAGTTGAACTGGAGGTATTATTAGGAAGTAAATACATCATAAAGTCAGAATGCTGGCCCTGCATCTCAAAAACCAGAAGACAAAGGAGAAGGACAATGGGGATGAACAAAACCATGGGATGGCTTTTAGGAGGATTCACTGAATGAGGCTCTTAAGCCTGGGAAGGAGGTAGCTCAAGAGGGGAGAAAATAGATGGCTGTCAGATCTGTTCTGTCGCAGGGGTTTTTGTTAACTAAACCCACAGGAAGCATAGAAACCTCCAGACAGCAGCAGCAATACATCCTGATTTACATGTCAAATTATTTGACTTCCACATTAAATTATTTTTGTAGCATTCAATATAGTTCCTCTCTGACTGGGAATAAGTTAATAGTGCTGGTTTTTTTAGGCTTCTGTTTACTTTTTATTTTCCAGAAGATAAACTTGAGAAACCAGAGAAGCCTGTAAATGGAGAAGACAAAGGTGACTCAGGTGTTGATACCCAAAACAGCGAAGGGAATGCTGATGAGGAAGATCCACTTGGACCCAATTGCTACTATGACAAAACCAAATCCTTCTTTGATAACATTTCCTGTGATGACAATAGGTATGGCCTGCAAGGAGAAGCTTGTTAGTCTGCTTAATGCATGTTTATATAAGGTACTGTCAGTGCTACTCATCAGTCAACTCTGAATCAAAGGTGATTAGAGCTTATTTCCACATGCAGCTGGCAAAAATAAAACAGGAATAAGAAGCACAAAATTTCTTTGCATGCAAGTGCAATATGGTCACAGGAAGGTATTTTAAGATGTTTTAGAGCCATGCTTTTAGAACGTACTGCACAGGGTCTAGAGTCTCCTTTCCAGATTTTCTAAGATGTGTGGGGGTTTGTTTGTTTTGCTTTGCTCTTAAATTAACTGTTTAGTTAAATCAATTATGACCCTGCTTTGATAATGGTTTCTAAGCAGATTACATAACTGTCTCGGCTAGTAGTGTTGCTCAAATGGGAAGATAGCATTTCAGGGAAATTAAAGCTTATCTTTTGCTGCTGCCTTTTTATTAGACACAATGATGTGGATTGCTGACCTATTTTGACTTGCAGGAGGGGGAGGGGGAGTTCCGGTTGTACTGACAGCCAGATAAAATAACATCTGTAACTGTAAACTGTTTCTTGCTTTAAATGATACTGTGTGCAGAGGATACAGAGTGTGCTCTTCAATATGGCAATCTCTTGGAGCATTATTAATATTTAATTAATGACTCTGTAACATGTCCATTGATGAGTCCAATGAAGTGTGGCAGACACCTGGGTTCTTGGGGAAGGGATACTGTGGAGATTTACCATATGATTAACGTATCACTTTGCATCTCGGGCTTTCTGGCGCCTCTCCCTCCCTTCCCAAGTGTTTGACAGCAATCCCTGTTGGTTCTGTGCTGCAGGGAGCGGCGACCCACCTGGGCCGAGGAGCGGCGGCTGAACGCCGAGACCTTCGGCATCCCCCTGCGCCCCAACCGCGGCCGCGGCGGCTACAGGGGCCGGGGCGTCATCGGCTTCCGAGGGGGCCGGGGCCGGGGCGGCGGCAGGGGCGCCTTCCCCGCCCCCCGCGGCTTCCGCGGCGCCTTCCGAGGAGGCCGTGGAGGCAGGGAGTTCGCTGACTTCGAATATAGGGTAAAGTGCACTTCATTCGCTCTGACCCAACCCACTGCTCTGGGAAAGGAGTCAAAAATCTGCTCTTAGATTTGATGTTGAACTAGAATTTCTTGAGTGGTGTTTTGCAGGGGCTCTGAGTTGCTTTTTTGAAAGTTCGTTATTGCTGAAATTTTAGTTATATAGCATCATTGCACTATCAACAGCAACCAAAAATAAAGGTTGCCTTTTGTCACATGCTCTGAGCTATTTGATAGCTGGTATTGGGGAGGAGAAGAAAAAGAAGGGGAAAAAAGTTCTACAGATTGAATTGAATGCAAGTGTTAGAAATGTAAATTGCAAGCATTTTTCCAAGAAAAATTGTAAAATATAAACAATGAGAGAGAATAATTTAACTTGCTTCCAGTGTGCAACAAACTTTTCAATTCTTTGTGAATGAGTTGGCACAAATCCTGTAGTGTACTGGTTAGAATCAGTAACAAAGACAACAATCCAGATTGGTTCAGATAAACTAGGCTTTTAGAGTGCTGACTGGGACAGAACAACAACTTTGCTAGTTTATTGCATGAGCAGTTAGAATTTTGCAAACAAGAATCTCTGATTTTGGATAGAAATGTTAAATTTTTTAAACTAAAAAAATGGGTTTCATGACACCACATTTCTCTCTGTTGTGAGACATCCGTCAGCTGTTCCTTGATTAGTTTGCAACAGTTAGTCCTATGACTTACAGGAGCTTTGGGTAGCTGAACATGAATGGAAATGAGGGATTGAAGATTAGCAATTTGAATTTCTGAAGAAGAGTTTTGCTGCCTTCCAGTTGAGTAGGAGGTGGTGTAAGGGCTGAGCATTTGTGCTGTGCTTGTATTCAGAGTGATGAGCTGCTCTACTCAGTGCTAGACTGAGGGGGTTTGAGCAGATGCCAACCTGATCTCCTCCAGAGGTCTCCTTTCTGCTGCAGGAGCATGGGGAATACAGCACAGCACAACTGCCCCCAGGGCTGTTGCTCAGATTAGTTTGTAGGGTTTGTTTTGCAAGATGGATTTCAACACTGTGCTTTTGTTCCCTCTAGAAAGACAACAAAGTTGCTGCGTAGTCTACAAGAAAGCTGAAACCAGGTGAACGTCTAGATCTTCTTGAATCAGAGAATTAGTTTTGATCTCTGCAAAGAATGAAGTTAATTTGCTGTATACTTGTCACCAGCACTGGGATTTAACTATTTAATTTCAAAGGGGTGTAATGCAGTTACTTTTGAGAAATGGCCATCTTTGAAAACAGTAAGCATTAAATATATTTGAGACAGAAGGATAAGTAATTTCTTATGTATAGTTAATTATAAGCAGTACTTCGATGGAGTTTAAGTATTTTTTCATCACTGAAAGGATTTTTCTTATTACTAAACTGTATTTGATAATTGCTTCAAGTTGTAAGGACAATGGTATGCAGAAGGCCGTTGATACTGTGAGTGTTTTGACCCACCGAAGGTTGTTTTTTGGAAATCCTGTAAAATCCCTTTTGAGGTAGTTGTTCTTGTATCAACTAGGGTGCTGGACAGTAGAAAACTTGCTTTGTCAGTCAGATATGTACACACAGTAAATACTGTTTCTTAGGCAAAGGAAAGTTTTTATATAGTTGTAAAATTCCATTATATCCCATTGCCAAAGAAACATTACAAACTTTGTATAGCTGTATAAAAAGCAACTAATTTTTTAAAGAATAAACATTTTTAAGTCGGTAAACATACTGTTATTGCAGAAAGTTGATATGCTGAAGAACACTGAATTAGTTGGGGGTTTTTTTTCTTTAGCAGCTTTTCAAGCTTAAATGTTTGATTTTATATTTGGACTATAATGAAGTTTTGAAAATGTTCTTCCATTACATGAGACTGGATACACGCTTCACTGCTCTTGCAAGAATTTGATTTTGTAGTTTCTGGCATATCACAAGATTTGACCAAGTTAAGGAGATATTTTCAAAAAAAGGAGAAAAGGAATTTTCATATGTCAAGATTTGCAATTAATTTTACTTAGTGAGAAATATTAACTTTTTTTAATAATGGACCAGGCACATGAGTTGGTGATTCTCCTAGAATGCCTGGGATATAAGTCTGTCTCCATTTGTCAATTCTTGAAACGTTGACTTTGTTGTAATACCTGTAGACATGAGCAATTTAAAGAATTCTTAGTGTTTGAAGTTGTTTGCATTTTGATAGACCGTAGCTTGGAGACATTGAGACTCTGGTTCTAAGACCACGAAGTCATAAATGACAGTACGGACTTTTTGCCAATTCTGGATAACTAGTTGCAACTTTCTGATATGCTGAAATAGAAACCTGGTCATTTGTGTCTGTGTATGTATATGAAGGCCACAGGAATAAAGGGATCCAAAGATTACATCACTTTGATCTAATTTGCTGATTTATTTTTCTTTTTTACTTCAAAATGTTCAGTGGTGATAAAGACGTGAAAAACTGCACTGTTGAAAAATTGGAATATTTAAAAGTGGTTGATAGAATCTTAATTTTATAACTTTTGTATAGCACTACAACGAAGTATTTTGTAATTGGTTTCCTTATTAAGGTCAAGTATTTGACAGCTGTAGAAGTTAGATAATATTATTTAGTAATGTTTTTGCATGTTTAACAACTGCCTTTTGGGATCCACAAGTCACGATTCTGAACACCGGTTGAGATTTTTGACCGTAGAGGCAAGTGCTGTCTGTTGCAATAACTCTTTACTGTCTGAGGTGTTCCAGCTGTAAATACCCGGGCCGGGAGCCGCGGGCGGGGGCAAACCCTGCGTCGCCCCCCCCCGCCCGCCCAGGCTTTCTGTTTTTTTAATTTTAAACCAGAATAAACTGTTGAGTAAAAGCGGCACGGCGGCGGTTGTTTGTTGCGGCGCGGGAGGGCCGGGCCGGGCTCGGGGCGTTCCCGGCCGGAGCAGTGCGCGTGCGCGGGGGCGGGGCCGCCGGGCCCCCTCAGCCGGGAGCCGCCATGTCCGTGGCGTTCGTGCCCGAGCGGCTGCGCGGGAAGGCGGAGGTGAACCAGGACACGCTGCAGCGGGTGAGCGAAACCGGGCTGGGACGGGGCCGGGACGGAGCCGGGACTGGGCCCTGGCTGAGCCGGACGGTGACGCGGGTCCTTCCGGCCTGCTTGGAGTAGAGCCGGCCGGGGCGGGGCGAAGGCCGGGCGGGCGGTGACGGCGCTCTGTGCCGCAGCTGCTGGAGGAGAACGATCAGCTGATCCGGTGCATCGTGGAGTACCAGAGCAAGGGCCGCGCCACCGACTGCGTGCAGTAAGTGACCCACGTGGGCGGGGAGGGCGCAGCGCTGGGGGCCCAGCTGTCGGTAACGGGGGTGGAACGCGGCTCGAGCTCTTAGAGCTTTCCTACCGCTAACAGGAAAATGCGTCTGGGCTTACAAAGGGGTTTCCCCAAAATCATTTCCAGAGACGTAAAAAGCAGGGAGTGACCCTGCCGCCTTGGTCAGGGTGTTTGGTCAGTGTTCCTGTGTCGCCCGCTCTGCCCGTGTGTGGCACAGCGAGCGCTGTCACACCAGGACAGCCATGGGGCTGCTGTGCCGCTCCGGAACCCGCGGGGCAGCGCTGCAGCTGCTCACACCAGCCCGGCGGGCAGCTCTGTCCTCCTGCCGATCTGCGGCTTTCAGGGTTGCGAGCTGAATGTACTACTTCCCATGGAACATGGCTAGTAGCACAGGCTCGGCTACCGAGTGCGGTTCAGTGCGTTGTACCGGGATTCAGAATAAGAACAAGATAAGTTTCCCCTGATTTATTATGCTAGTTTGATATTTTCTTCCCTAACTGCAAATATTTTCAGAGTACACGAGTGCAAGTAGGGGTGGTTGTTTAGAAAGGAATGTCTCCCAGATCCTGTGCTTCCTCCTCTCATAGGTACCAGCATATCCTGCACAGAAACCTCATTTATTTAGCTACAATTGCTGATGCCACTCCGCCCAGCACGCAGAAGCCTGTAGACTGACTGCAATACCTGGACGTGAGCAGTGCTGCATTCAGAGGCTGTAGAAATAGTTTAGAGTCCCACTTTGAGAGCCAAGAAAGTCTGGGTTTGAAAAATTCAGGTAAAAAGTGATCTGTACTTCTGTGTTTAAAATGTTAATGTTGTTTTCAGTGTAGTATTCGGCCAGCTTTTCCCCTGTTACTGTAACTAACACAGTTTAAGAATGATAATTATCGTGTTCCCTTTTCCCTCTGAAAAACTCAACTCAGTGTACTTCTGGGAATAGCCTGGTTGTCAGGACAGCACTATGGGAAGCAGAGCCCATTTAATGAGTAAAGTTCTGTAATAACAAGGTAAATATTACGCTACATGACTCCTACTTCCAACATGCTGGGCAATTCCAAAGCTGGACATGTGTTCCATATCTAAAAGCAGGAGACTCTTTTGGGTCCTGTATCAGAACAATTGTGCTAAATAAAGATGTTCTTTGTAAATTGTAGTATATTCTGAATTAATATAATACATTAACGAAGGAGCTGCTCTGTGATTTAGTCAAACAGAAATGTTAACTTTCCGAGGACTGGTGGGATTGCTGCACCACTCAGCAATTATGTGCAAGGGAGAAACCAAGCCATTATTTTAGCAAACTTTTTCTCCATGCTTGAAATGCTCTGTAAACAAGTAAATTCTTGCATAATCAAAATAGGTTGAATGTGGTTCCTGTGTACTGTCAGCACTGCTGGCCAGCTGCATGCTTGTGTACTTCTATCCAGGAAGGAAGAAAGCAGCTTTGCACACCCTGCATACAGCATTCCAGTGCCACAATTAACACACACTAATCTAACAGCCTTGATCACAGCAGGGAGGGGGACAGAAGTTACTTTTTGCTTACTACCATCAAAGTTATTTACTCTGTGATTCCTAAAAATTCAAATAACGTGATTTTGGCAATGTTCACCTGCACTACTGGTTCAAAGACCCTGCTGAAGCTTTGTCTGTACCGCCTTCTTCTGTGCCATCACTTGAGAAAGCAGCTTTAAAGATTAGACTGTGCATAAAGTTCATTTTTATATGATAGAGTCAGTAAGTAAGCAGTTGACAATTTTCAAACTGTTAAATAATCCCATATTAATGAAATAAGATCTTTGTTTACAAACCGAAATTACAGTTTAAGGTGCTGCTCATTTTCAGCAAGGTGCATATTTTAAACAGGTATGACCTATTAAATGTATATCTTTAATAAGCAAATAGTTTACTTTTACAGAAGCTTTAAAATACAAACTGTACAGTTCCAGTTCAGAAGCATTAGCTATTCACAAGAAGCACTGCAATAAGGGTAAGTTAACTAAGCACCAAACCCTTGCACTTGGCAGTGTAAGTGAAGTTTAAGGGCAAGACTCATTTGCCAAGTGCAACAATTCTTAAAATTACCAGTGTTCAGAACAATCGGAAGCAAAGGACAGAGTAGCACCCACGTGGTCAAAATGCAGACAAACTTTCTTTGTTTTCACAATTCACTTATGTAGGTCCAGAAACTTGCCAGCATTTGTAATTATGAATAAACTGCAAAAACTATAGCAATCATTTTGGCACTTGTTAGAAAAAAAGTTCAAAATTAAGTTGTTTTCATTAACTTCCATTTTGGTCTTAGTATGAATAACCAAGTAAGTACAACCAAGTTTGGGATTTAATATTAGATCTAAACAACAAGATTTAGGAAACTCGAAACCATTGATGAAGTTAAATAACCACTAACATTTTCAGTGGAGGGTTTTCAAAATTATAGTAGTACAGACCATTAACAATTTACAGACAGAAGCCACACTGATTGTGCAAAGCACATTACTGTAAAAAGTCTATGTACAGCAAACAAATCTTTGTAAACATGGTAAGTATGAAGTTTCAGAAAACATGGTGACAATATCATAAATACAGGCAACATTGGCATCCTCAAACAGCACAAAAGGTAACAATCTGGGCCTGCAAATAGAGCCCGTCACCATACAAACAAAAAAGGTGGATGGGTTTTAAATACCCAAATGTTTAATAGTTTTAGTGTTGTGTATACTTTTTATTTATATATATATATATATATAATGTATTAATTTTTTGGTATCTTTAGATATAGATGTACTTAGTTTGTAAAACCAAAACCAAAAAATGTGCTTTATCTTCACTGAAAAATTATGTAGTTAGAACCTAGTAGTTAACATATTAGAATGATATGACTTAAGAAAAATACAAAAATAAGATTAATACTGTCAAAACTCTTATACCAGAAAATATTGTGGTTTTTAGACTCTTTCAAAGATGAAATATGAAAATTTAAATAAGCTTTAACTATATAAAGAATCTTCTGTAATCTCAATTCATATACAGTGGGATAGGTATACATATATTTACCATTGTTCTTCAATTTGTAAGCACCAGTCACTCGCCCCAATCCACTTTGGTTGGAAGATTATTCCTAATTCCACAGGTTCACTTAATGGCACATATTGACTGCAAATAATTACTTTATCCTTTTAAAAAAAATAATGTTCTTTTAACTAAATGCTACCCCACATTTCGGTTTTAGTATCTTCTGAGCCAGCTCACAATTATTAATCAACTGTAGCATCTGAAATAAGACTTTAAATAAATGCAAGTAGTCTCTTAGGCTTTGCTTTCACACACTGCGGGAGCACCGTGTGGATATTGCCTTTGGCCAAATGCAGCCACAGGACAAGGTTTGTGTGACAACCAGGGAGGGTCCCACTGTCACACAGCTGTGTGACAACCAGGGTCCCTCTGTCCACACAGGCATGTGACAGCCAGGGTCCCACTGCCCACACAGGCATGTGACAACCAGGGTCCCACTGTCACCCAGGTGTGTTGACAACCAGGGTCCCACTGCCCACACAGCTGTGACAACCAGGGTCCCACTGTCACACAGCTGTGTGACAACCAGGGTCCCTCTGTCCACACAGCTGTGTGACAACCAGGGTCCCACTGCCCACACAGGCGTGTGACAACCAGGGTCCCTCTGTCCACACAGCTGTGTGACAACCAGGGTCCCACTGCCCCACAGGTGTGTGACAACCAGGGTCCCACTGCCCACACAGGTGTGTCACAACCAGGGTCCCACTGCCCACACAGGTGTGACAAACAGGGTCCCACTGCCTACACAGCTGTGTGACAACCAGGGTCCCACTGCCCACACAGGTGCCATCTACATCAAGCAGCTCAGGTAACGTTGGCAACACAAGGCTGAGTGGTTCTGCTGACCTTCACACCTAGAGTAAGGAAACTGCCACAAAATTCAGTTTTGCAACTGTTTGCAGCAGTCCCAAATGAACTCGCTTGTGTGGCACAGGAAAAGCTGCTGTTGCACTTCATTTTAAAAAAGCTGCCCACAGGCTGTAATGGAGAATACAAAGGCTCTACAGCTTGTCCTTTATAAATTTAAACACAAACAGTGTTGAGCAAAGTGACCACTATATATTTGCTTCAACATATTCAATGTGTTTCAGTAAGATGTTTTAACTATAAATCTATATGAAAAATAGCTATAAAATACAGTGTTTCTTGTATGGTAGTCCTTCAGCAGTTCTTTTTAGAAAAAAAAATGTCTTGAAAGTAAAGGCAATTACGCATTTTTAAAAGCATTTCTACATCACAGTTTTGGGCTGTTTCATGTACACCAAACATATTGGCCATATTTGCTCAGCACTGTAACTCAGAATCCAAGAGTTTGTCTATCTCACCCCAACCCCCTCAAACCCACATCAAGAGAGAAACAGGATATAGCCAACACAGCACTGTGAATCAAAGTAATGAGATTTTCATTTGGCCCTGTGCTGCATTTTCCAGTATGAAAAGCAGTTAGTACTGGTGCAGGTAAGATGGTCTGCGTTCGTGCTTCACTGGGAAAGATTTAAAGCCCTTGTTGATCTGTTTGTGCTGGGAAGCCTGTTGGGATTGCTGCTGCTGCTGCGCGTAGGCGAAGCCGGAGGAGATGCTGGCTGCCGGGGCACAGTCGCTGGCCCACATGGGCGACTGGAGCATCTGCATGGTGTCGCTCCACTGGCTCACGGGGCTGCTCATGGGGTACAGGGACGTGCTCTGGCTGGGCAGCGTGCTGGGCACAGAGGATGTGTGCTGCCACGGGGCCTTGGGAGGCCACGTTTTGGTCTTGTTATCCTGAGAAAACAAAAGCAGTTGGGAGTGGTTTGGTTTAACAACAGAACGCTGCGTTTTTGAGACACTACTTAAGATGTCACCTTATCACCTCCTTAAGGTACTGTCACACGATTAGTTTCTGTTTGAAAGCCAAACTGATAACTGATAGCACTCTCAATTCTTAAAATAACTGCCCGTTAAAAAACATTTACTTCAGCTTGACACACAGTGGCCCCACTAAAAGGGAAAAAGTAAGTGACTTCCAGTTTTAATATATTAAGCTTGGTGACTTTGACAAAAGCATCTCATGCTATTTGAGTGCAGATGGTTTAGCTTTTCACTGAAGTAAGCAATCTGGAGATCCAGATGCTTTTCCAGTTGACTGCCTCATGGAGACTCAACCCCAGATGCCAGCAGGAGAAAGGACTAAGCAAAGCCACGCTGAGCTCACCTGACTGCGGTCATCTGCTGCAGAGAGAAGTGGAGGCGATGGCAGTGTGCTGGGTTCCTGTTCACCACTGCTGTGTTTTCTGCCCAAAAAGAGAGAGACATTTACTTTTTGGTTTTAAATGAGTCAGCCTCATTAATCTGCCACTGGCACAGACCAGATTGTTGAAAACAATACTGTTTTCAGTAACTTCTGGTTTCATGTACTTTTTGTTCAGTACAGGTAAAAGTAACAATACAGAAATTCTCAGGGACTTGACAATGCAGTAGTTCTTGGAGCTACAGCTTCATCAGTTTTGTAGAGGTGAAAGGAAATTGGCATAGACTTTTGCCCACNTTATTGTTTTTTTGTTTTGGTTTTTTTTTTTTTGTTTTAGTTTGTTTTGTGGGATTTTTTTGTTTGTTTTTGCTTTGTTTTGTTTTTTAGGAGGAGTGATTAAGGGCATGGATTTAGATTAAAGAAGAATCTTTTATTTCATCCTTTTTGTAAGAACCCAAATCAGCATGTTCCAATCAGGCTCCCATGAGTAAGCAGCCCTTTGCAGGTCAGCTTTAGCACACTCAACCCTTCTACCACCTCTTACTGCCCAGCTTTAGCTCTGATATGTTGTCAGGCCCTCACCTATAGAACACTGCTCTTCCTACAAGTAACAGAAGACAGCAGTACTGTTACTTAGTTGAGGTTTTTGGTCAATGAAGAACCCTCTTTGGAAACTTTCTTCTGCTATTTAGAGCACTGTATAAACCACAGACTTTTCTTGCTCCATGATCAGTCTCCAGCTATCTACTTGGCTTGGCATGTTAAGTCACCCTGATGTGTTTGTTCTCCTTCCCATGTTAAGTCACTTCAATGTGTTTGTTTTCCTTCCCTGCTGCTTTTTGTTTTTTAGAAATACAAGTAATTACTACTTTTTCTGTGACTGTTTATGAGATGGATCTTTCCCATTCATTTCAATTTAACATTCATTGAATTTCAGTTTTTGTTCCCTTCCTATAGTCTTGGCTAAGTGTAAAGATTCAGAAAATGGCTACTCCTACTCCTTTCTGGTAATGCATACAAAAATAGCTACCAGGAAGAATCTGTGAGAAACTGGCACTGACTTTTTTTTTCATTCACCAAAAAGCAAACAGACAATCTTGTATCTATATATTGACTCCAAATTACTCTGTGACTGTAAACAAAGCCAGAATATTTGGCCACTTACTTCATTTTTAGAAAAGACTGAGAAATAGTTTGAGAGAACAATCCCAGATTGGAATTGGGTTGATATTCATGCTTCATCTTGTGCCTTTTGTTACTACTACCCTCTGCTGTGGAATCATTGAGGTCCCAAAGACACCTAGCCTCCAGCCCTTTAGAAAAGCAGATTTGCTGTAATTCCCAGTACTAATAGAAATGAACTGTGCGTAGCTGAAAACCCTGGCTTAGTTTTTCCATTACTGAAATTATTTACGAAGGCAATTTGGCCTCCTCTTCCTCTTGTGAGAAACAGAGGACTAAGCAGGTGTGTATTTCTCACTCCCAGAACAGCAGCAGCTGAGGTGAGACAAGTCCTCACCCAGTTAGCAGCAGCTTCTCCCCAGTGCCATGGGGCTGCAGCTGAGGCAGGAAAGGCACTCTGCAAAACCAATGGGGACCTCGGCAAGCCCCAGGGAGTGGCATCCAAAGGAGACTCTCATGGAAGAGGGAAAGCATCACATCTTTTCCAGCCATACTGACCCTCAGTGAATGGCTGGCTGTTTGTAAAGGTGCTGGTTTGTACAAGAAGAAAGCTGCTAATACAACTCACTTCAGGAATCCCCCGGTCAACATCACCAGTGTAGGACACAAAGTCATGTTTGTGGAGGCTTGTGTCATTGGCAGGAATTTCCTTTGTCTGGCTACTCAAATGAAATTATATATAAACAAAAGGAATCTTACAAAGTGGTCTATTTCTGTTCATTTTGCTCACCTCCTCTGCTTTACAGCAGCAACAAGGTCTGGCCCTGAGAACATGGAGAACAAACTGTCTCCGTTAGCTGAGGAGGTCTCATCACTTGAGCTGGCAGAGTCTCCTTGAGTACCAGACCAGCTGTTTGTCACATCACTGCAAGACGGAAAGTTGTATTAGTTATTTACAGTTATTACTGTTATTTACAGTTCCTGGTCCAGACTGTGTGCCACAGTTGTGCTGAATCACAGATGATACCTCAGAATACAAAATTTCAGTACTTGGTAAAACGTGCCAGTAATACAAATACCTTCACTAGTTCTGAATGGTCACATTAACTGCTCTGTCTGTTACAGCCTCTTTACATATATTTTACTAAAATAATTATATCAATTAGAAGCACCCCTCCTGTTCAGGAAGGAGAAACAAGTGATGCTTGGGTTTGGAATCACTAAGTACTTGACTTTTTCACTGCAAAACTGAGCTAGAACACATACTCATCCTACTGGTTTTACACTAGAGAATAACAGCTCCTAAATTATGAACAAATGGACAGAGAATCTTGAAACACTTCTTGTGAGGTAAATAGTTATGACTTGGAAGAGATTAAAAACTAAAAATGTACCTGCTGTGAGGTACCTGCCTTTTAGTAGCAAGATTAAGTGGCTATAATCTGGAAAACTTGAATTCAGTCAGGCACCACAACTTTGACAACATCACTTTTCATCAAAACTAGGTCTTAAAGCTGTTTTCAAAATACTCAAAGAAAACTGTCCTCAATACATCTGTGCTACAGATTCCTTATTTCCTCTGTTGGCATCACAGTCAGTATCCATGCCACTCTAAAGATGACATCAAGCATGTCAATGCCTTGGGATCAGCAAAGCAGGTGGGGGATCACACTGCTCACTCTTAACAGTGAAATGCAGCTTTCACAGATGCAGCAGCAACTGAAAAAACACACAGTATTCCCACATTCTCCCAAGTCTGGGTGCAAAATAAACTTAGATAATAGAACCATAGAGCCTGTCCAGTCTCTTACCCCTCGGTGAAATACTCAGGAAAGGGCCAGGTTTTGTGAGGATCATCAGGAAGAGGCCAGTTGCCACGCGTGGTGCTCGGACGCCGGACATGCTGTGCTTGCCTCTTCTGTTGCATAGCCTGGTTCACCCCAGCAACATAGCGAGCAAACTCTGGATCAGAGCCAACTGAATGAAAGAAACCAACAAGTCCATTGGTGGCACTCAGCTATTTCTGCTGAACTTTCAGTCCTTTACATTTGACCATACTGCGTAACAACAACCTCCCTGATGATAAATGACAGCCAGCAGTGGGTAGGTCTTCATGGAACAGTGAAGAACACTGAACAGGAAACGTTTTACAAAGATGAGATACACAACACCCATGGTGGATAATAATTATCACATGGAAGTACACCTGCCCCTTGCATTCCATCGGGGAAATTGTTTGTACTATGATCATGTCTATGCTGAAAGGTCCAATATCCATCAGCAGACACTGATGGAATGGACACTATGTGTACATATATCCACACGCATGAAAAAGAGCAGAACAGTCACTGTACGATACCAGAGTGCCACATGATTTCCAGTTATGATCAGCTATGTCCAGCTTGGATCATACTAGAACATAGAGCACCAAAAGTGCCTCCTTCCTACAAGGATGAGACAATTCTGAAAACGTTCTGATCCTGATTAACAAAAATTTCAGAGTAAGAATTATGTTTACAGAAAAAAAGCAGTAATTTAAAAATTCTTCCATTCTCAACATGCTTTTTGTGTCCCAAGCATCCAATAAGGAAAAAGCAGAGTCTGAGTAGACACAGCAAAAGCCTTAATCCAAAAGTGTTTCAAATGCTCCATTGATCAGAGCATGCAATTGCTGGATTCAAAGGACTGCTGATAATGAGTCACTGTAACTGAGTTTCCACAGCTTCTCTTTCTTTTGCCTTTTTTTCTTCCCTGAGAAAAAACCTGGCAATCTGACTGGATTTATGGAAGATGTCTAGACTACATGCACAGTAATTGCAGTGGGAAGTACTGAGCTGCTGGCTTGCCAGCCTCAGTTTGAGATTGAGTGAAGACTGAAGAACATCCAACAATCATGCACAGCTTGCAAAGCAGAAATCTCTTTCATCTGATGGCTCCCTACATTCCATACTGCATTTAGAAAATACATTTCCTTGTTCTCATCTGACATATCCAGAAAAGACTGCACAATGTTTTGCTGGATGCAAATTAAAAAGACAGTGAAGAAAATGTTGTTTCTCTACGTCCTTTATTAAGCAAGGGCTATCTGAGAGCTGTCTAGGAACAAAACATCCCCACTAGTGCTTGTTCTCTCTCTGAAATATCTTTAGGTCTATTTAAGATGAGGCTGGAAGCCAGACAGTTCCTCAGATCTAAGAATAGAGACTAGATGGATTCTGGCTTTTTTTTACCTGTGGACAGCATTAAGTTCTGAAGTGCTGGCATATTCAAAATAGAAGCTTGTGTTAATTTTTACCTTTCTGAAAACATCTGAACAGTTTTTTATCAGATAGTTTTGTACTCCAAAAGACTGGAGTTACCAACATTCTTTTTGCTAGTTCTTATTGCAACATTCCTTCATCAAGTTCTTAGTGATGATTAAAGTATTACAAAATACATTGCTGGGACTAGTTTAGCCTTAAACATGAAAAGTCATCAATTTCAATTTTATAGATTATTAATCAGCAGTTTTGCATCTGAAGAGAGACATCATTTTCAGACTCTAGAAGTATTTATCAAAAAAGTAATGTGGTTTGTTTCAAATGACAAATGTACAGTCCTAGGAAAGCCTGGAAATGAAAAACCGTTTTCTGTTTTACAGCTTTTTGTACTACACTAAAGCTTAAAATGAAAATTTCTACACCACAGCTCAGCCTGGCAAGTTCTATGAAGAAAAGTTCTTTCTAGTGGAAAAGTATTCAGTTGGAAGGATTTTTGTTTGGTTTTGGTTTTTTAAACGCCAGATCTGTGAAAAACATTGTTTACTTATCACCAAAACTGCAGAAATATTTATCTCAATCCACTGAGCACCATTTATGCAACTTGAGTAAGTCATCTTTTTCAAATACCATTTTCTATGTCCTTGACATTCACCAAATGGAAGAAAACAAGTAGTTTCACATAGAGCAAAAGGAAAATACTAAAGAAATATAATGGATTCAAAATCCTGAGAATGTCGGTCCTTTGCATACCTGCTTTCTTTTCCCTACACACACGTGGATTTAATGCTTGCTGAAAATAATTTCATTCTTCCTTAGAGGCTGTGATAATGCTTAAGTCTATACTCTTAAGTATGTTTAAGTAAGATGATGCTAATTCAGACTTAGTTATTAAGCCACAACAAAACTATGGTGGCTGTTTTTGCCACAGAAACTCCACTAATTTATCAACTAAGTTGACAAAATAACTATCATAATTATGAGTCAAAGGAGCTGGTTTGAGACGCCTACACATTCCAAATAGACGAATGCAAATGAGCATGGGAAACTGAGCCCTACTTTGATAAAAGGTTTCCCTGTTCTCTTGCTCCTCCCTCCAGGCAGTTGCCATAAATGCACACTGTAACATTCCTGCAGCTGTGTTCCAGGCCAAGAGAAGTTACATTTACAAGGTAGCAGCTGTGTAAATTGTGCTTAATACTAGGATCAGAATCACACAATCACTGAATATTCTGAGTTGGAAGAGACCCACAAGGATCATCTAGTCCAGCTCTCAAGCCAGTGGTCCACATGGGGATCAAACGTTCATCTCCTCTTGGATTCCATGGCCAATTTCTTGGCCTGGAGCTATTTGTTTATGACTCTAAAATTTCATCTCACTTAATCTGTGAGAATGAATAATTCATCTATATTTACAATTTATTGGTGGTCCAAACACATGTGGCAAACCTCATGGCACTTGCTCTTTAGTCTCTAGTGCTTTGACATCCAGACTTTTCATTGCAGAACCAACTGTGGAACAGGAACCAGCACAACTCCCAGGGAATTGGGGAGCAATGGAGGGAAAGTGTAGGGATATAGCAAAGATGCAACCCAGCTGTATCTCTAGGATACAAGACTGGTAAAGAGCAGGAAGAATAATTTTGAGGAGAGGGAACATACTTGAGCTCAAGAGTTTGATTTTAAACAATTTTACAAACTAAGAATAGGAGGAACATCATCTGTAAGTATCTTTTCAGTACTCTGCTCCATATAGGAAAGGTCAGACTCTTACAACTGGGACAAGAAACAAGGAATTAGTTCCCATGCTTGCTTGTTAATGAGTTCTAAGATTACCTTCTGTTAAAAAAGCAAATAAGCACACACACAAATCCCTGCCTGCACTGGTCAGCACCCTTACATCCAATGGGCAGCATTGGGAAATGACAGTTATTGCCAGCAATATTTCACAGTATTCTTTTACAAAGGACTCTTACAAAAAGCATAATAAAGGAAGAGACACACACCTGCAGGGTCAAAAGGCAGGATTTCTCCCAACATCCCAAACACTCCATCAGTTTGGTCACGATTTGGCCATGTGTTGTTTCTAGGTCCTTGTGGTTTCTGTCCTAACATCTCTGCCATCATATTGTCCATATAGCTGCTCACAAGACCCAAGCTGTACAAATCAGAGCTTAAATCTGAAAAACCAGGATTGTTCCACTGATTTATATGAGACAATCCAGTTCCAACAGCCGGGGCCTGCTGCTGTGAAGAATTACTGAGCCATTTGGCAGGTACACGTTGCTGTGGTCCAATAGGTTGAAGCAAGTGTTGGTAATACTGCATTTGCTGCTGCTGCTTTTGGGACTGCTGCTGGGACAAGCCTTGCTGAGGAGGATGCAGTGGGGTGTGAGACACAGACTGTGGCTGCTGTTGAACTGCTCCTGACTTTTGTTCTGTTGCTGTAGAGGATGCAACAGAGTTCCTTCTTTTCACCATCGGAGAAGTCTGCTGAGACTTGCCCATGTTAAAACCGGACAAGAAATCTATAACATCCTGCATTTCTTGGTCAGTTGGTAAATTCATACCTTTGTCATCCTTGCCATCATCTGGTTTGAAGAAGCTGTCCCGTCTTTCCACTAGAAACCCATTGACGAGCTGGTTACTGGTGCTCTGGACTGGCTGCAGAGCATCTGCGGTCCGAGGGAAGTTACCAATGTTCAGGATGTTCTGCAACCGTGCATCCATGTTAGTGGGCATTTTAGCTTTCTCCTCTGAACTGGAACTTATGAAGACATTTTTGGAAGGTGTATTGGGGATTGAGTAACTTCCTGTGTTACTTGTACTGGTGCAGGAAGTTTTTTTTGTAAACCGTGAAGTCAGTTTTGAGAATGTCTTTTGCAGACCCCCTGAAGATTTGCTTCCATTCCCCGACGGCATGTCAACTTGGCTCCCAAAGTCTGAGATCTCACGCTGTAGCTGGATCTGAATACAAGGCAAAGCTTGCTCCCTGCATCAACAAAAAAAATGTATATCAAACCACTTAATACATAACTTTGGGGGAAAACATGTATTTCGATAATAGCTCAAGAAAGAAACAACACCAAAAAGTGCCAAGTCCACCAGCTACTTCTTATGATAACAAAGCAAATGATTGCTCATATTTGCAATACCATCCATTCCTTAAATTTTAGTTGTGCTTCTAGATCTAAATGGAGACCAATTTAATATAAGTCAAGTATTTTTGTAAGAGAGAAGCAAATACTTTTATATCCTTAGATATGCTGCTGGTTTGGTTTTAAGGAGTCTCCTGTATCTCTGGATGTACCCAGAAGGTATCTGTGGGGATTAATAATGTCTCACTCTGTTTGACTCCTGTTTTCCCCTTCTGATGAGCTGGCACTATCAAATCTCTCGGCACAGATTATTCAACAATGACAGCTTAGTTTGAACTAGAAAAGAGATGTACCTTCCTTCCTTCCACCTGTGTATATCAAATACAGCAGTATAGAGCACATCCACCAGCCCCAAAGTCTTCTCTGGATCCAGACTCCTCTGTAGCAAAGACATTGTTGCTGGATCTTCTTTCAGACACCTATCATCATTAAGTTTAAATTAGAAATCAAAATGCTCATCTTTTACATTAAACAATTCTACCATATCAGTCAGAATACAGAAGGCCAGTTGCTGCACTCCTGCAGAACAGCATGGGAATGCCTAGGGATTCCTGGGCTGCAGCCTGAGCAGCCTCTGCCTGCTGTGGAACACAGAGCTAACCTAGCAGTGAGGTTCAGCAGTGCACTGAAATCATCACAGACAAGAGCTCTTCAGCAGGCACAGTGCAGGCACAGCAGCAACCAACACCAAACACACAACATCCATTTCTGGAATACAGCAAAAGCCTGACACAACCCGGCACGTGCCGAGAGCCTGAGCCTGGCAGGCTCCGTGCGGAGGTGACCCCGCATCTCCAGCGGCGTGGGGAAGGAAGATGTGCCGGAGCGGGACCGGGCGGGCTCGGCACCCGCGGTACCGCCGAGCGCCGGCAGGCGGCGCTGCCCCGGCACGATCCACGCCCAGCGGGGACGCTCCTTCCCGGGCTCCTTCTTTTCCTTCCTTCCTTTCTTTTCTTCCCTTCCTGGGCTCCTTTTCCTTCCTCTGGAAACAGCACCTGGACACTCCTTCCTTCCTTTGCTCCTTCCTTCCCTTCCTACCTTGGTTCCTTCCTTCCTTCCTCTGGAAACAGCACCTGGACACTCATTCCTTCCTTTGCTCCTTCTTTCCCTTCCTACCTTGGTTCCTTCCTTCCTTCCTCTGGAAACAGCACCTGGACACTCATTCCTTCCTTTGCTCCTTCTTTCCCTTCCTACCTTGGTTCCTTCCTTCCTTCCTCTGGAAACAGCACCTGGACACTCATTCCTTCCTTTGCTCCTTCTTTCCCTTCCTACCTTGGTTCCTTCCTTCCTTCCTCTGGAAACAGCACCTGGACACTCATTCCTTCCTTTGCTCCTTCTTTCCCTTCCTACCTTGGTTCCTTCCTTCCTTCCTCTGGAAACAGCACCTGGACACTCATTCCTTCCTTTGCTCCTTCTTTCCCTTCCTACCTTGGTTCCTTCCTTCCTTCCTCTGGAAACAGCACCTGGACACTCATTCCTTCCTTTGCTCCTTCTTTCCCTTCCTACCTTGGTTCCTTCCTTCCTTCCTCTGGAAACAGCACCTGGACACTCATTCCTTCCTTTGCTCCTTCTTTCCCTTCCTACCTTGGTTCCTTCCTTCCTTCCTCTGGAAACAGCACCTGGACACTCATTCCTTCCTTCCTTTCCTCCTTCCTTCCCCTGGGACACAGCACCAGGACACTCCTCCTCCTCCTGGGCGTGCCAGTGTAAGGAGCAGCTGCCTCCATAAGGAGTCAAGTGAATGTTATACTGAAATTCCTAACACTGACTCCTCCTGAGTGAGAGACAAGTGCTGCCATTGCTTCCTGTTCCCACTGCTTTGAACAGGAAGGAACCCTCACAAACTGCAGATCAACCATTATTTACTAGGCAGTGACCTAAACTGGTAGGAACAGCATCTCTTGGAGCCCAGAGGTCCATGGCTCACAACAGCACCTAAAGAACAGCCCAGTGAAGAAAGGAAAGGCTCTCACATTAACTCAGCCCATTCC
Source organism: Buphagus erythrorhynchus (assembly GCA_013400855.1). Taxonomy (NCBI): domain Eukaryota; kingdom Metazoa; phylum Chordata; class Aves; order Passeriformes; family Sturnidae; genus Buphagus; species Buphagus erythrorhynchus. The sequence continues at coordinate 34,433 of VZTT01022562.1, forward strand.
TGGCCTTCCTGAGCTACAGCTAGGACTTGCCAGGGCAGAGCATAACAGGAGATTATTACTGATAGATTATTATTTTTGAAACCTTCTCTTGTATCATCAAGCTTTTACATTTCCTTCAAGTCTCAGTGCCCCAGCACTTGCCATGCATCCTACAGAGGCAGCTGAAGTACAGCCCATCAGGAATGGAGGTGTTCAACCAGTCCAGATAGAGGAACTTAAGCAGGCTGTGCCATAATTATGCACATTCTCTCTTCCATTTGTACTGCAACAATTTTCCCCATGTATTTCAGTCACAATCTACAATATTTTGTAGATTTTGTACAATATCTACAGTATTTTTATTTACCAAGTTGATGGAACTTGCACCACAATTCTTGATCCTTCTAAACTTATCTGAGGAGCATAGGCTTCTTTATTTTCAATCTGTGCCGTGTCCACAACCACCTAGCAAATAAAATAGAAGGGAAAAAATTTAAGAATTAGTTATTTTATTAGTTAATTTATACCCTGTAGTTAAGCTCTAATAATCTCACCTCCCAGTCATGCTACAGGGACAAAACCGCAAATAAAACCAAACCAACTCATGAAATCATTGTAAATTTACTTCTATTTTAATATAAAATTAGTTTAGTACAGAAACCTGTATTTCAAGGACTTAATTCTTCTCAGTTACATCCTGTAGTAATGTATCACTATATCATTACCAGCTGCTCTACCTCCCAGCTGGTGTTCTCAGTGGCTCCACACAACAGCCCTTATTTTTGATTTAGCACAGTTACTACTTTAAGAGCTCCCAAACACCTACTCAGCAAAATGTTTTAAATAACTTAACTGTAGTGCATGGTATGATATAGACAAATAATATTCAGCCAGAAACCCTTCACAATTCCTAACATACACCACCACCCCTCTTTTAAGGTTATAAAATTCCACACTAATATTTCTCTATTCTACCTAATGAAACTGTATTATTATTAATTCCTGATTGAATAGAGAGAAGAAAAGTGACTGTTCAGTTTGTTGGTGATGTTGTGACATCTGTAAATGTCATGAAGATATATGGAAGAGGAAAGTCTTGAAAATCAACACTGAAAATCAACACTGTGTCATGAACCTTTCTTTTTAGACAATGGAAAAGGAATGGATTCACTTCAGCTTCATTTAACCTTTAATTTAGTGATAGTAAGTTCCATATTTGGTTCATACTTTCTGTTGTTGTCCAGTCTGCGTGGGTTGGCCTTTTTGATAATTTCCATAATTTCCTATTTTGGTCATGCTGAAACAGCAGCTTTTTGGCAGCAGTCAGCAGTTCCTGCTTCAGAGACTTGCAGATTAGCTGTATCATTTATCTTTGAAATGGTAAAAGTCCTCTGGTATAAATGAGCCTCAAGGGACATTACTGACTTTTTTGCCATCACCTAATCTACACTGGTCCTGTTTCTAACTGATTGTCTGTTACTGGGTATGAAAAAATGTGAAACATAATGCTGAGTTTTTCCTCTCCCACTTCAACAAAACTATCAAAGAACACTTGAACGTAATTATTTCCCACCTTTCAAATATTTTAATCATAAGGCCTTCTTTTTCCTTCAGTTGACTCTAAGCATTTGCCCAGGTTTATTCAATTTTAAACATGTCTAAACGTGGTGACAAAAGGCCACACTATCATCCACCCATGAAAATACTTCTCATTTTGTAACAGGGCAATTCCAGTACTCTTTTCTTGGTGTTTGTACATTTTCTTTTTATTTAATTGAGTAATCTGCAATTCAGCCCTATTGCAGTTGTAACTGTGTTAAGAAGAAGTGAACTCAGGAGTGATTGTTCTCAACTGCAAAGAAAAATACAGTCTGCACCTCAGACCTGCAGTCAGAGGTAAAACTCTTGATTTGTGCAGACCTGTGTCAGGTTCTGGTTGTGGTGCATGGTTGGTACCCATGGTCTGGGCTTTGTTGGGGTGTTCCTCCCCCAGGAGAAACCTTCAATTCTTCCCTTTGCAAAAAGCTTTACATTCCTCAACATCTATCAGAGTCAGGACATCTGGGATTTAAACTTTACTAGGGGATTTAGTGCTCCTGCAATCCATGTTGGTGTTTGCTATGGAAAAATCTACTAGCACCAAAAAAGAGTTTTATTTGTTAACCTCTTTGCATGAGGCCAATTAAAATTTTATTTCTGCTCATCCTCTGAATTCAGCTATTTGAATGTACATTATTTTTATTCAAATATGCAGATTTCATCAGCTGGCCCAAATCTCAAATGCAATTCTTATATACATGCTAAGGTAAGAACTGAAAATCCACACTTCAAATTATTTCTTATGTTAAAAAACTACAGCCCAAAGCAACCAAGCCAACTAAGTCAACTCACTGTGCTCTCCACACTTAATGAGTTGCTTCTTAAAAGGTACATGGCAAGACAGGTTAAAAACAGTGAGACTGTCAAGTAATGTTTTTTCAAATTGGGCATGTAAGATACAGATCCACACAATTCTGAATGAATGCAGACAGCCCACAGCCTACATAATACTGTGCCATGATTCCTTTATCTGCCTTCTTCACAAAATAAACTTAAAATAAACACATCCTCCCTCCCCGCTGGGTGGTTCTTAGAGAACAGCTTCCTGTACCTCAGACATCCATTGTTCTTGCTTTACAGGTGCTTCCTCTCTCCCTTCCACCCAAAGAACTCTCTAAAGACCCAAATTACCATTTCTTGTCACTGCATGAAGCTACATACAAGCATAATTGGATGTTTCAAAAAAAGATGGCACATAGCTTATAAAGAAAAACCTCAACCCTCATACCCCTCTAAACTGTAACAAATCAAAGTGAGAATGAAGCAGAGCAGGCTTGCAGGTCTTCTGTCATGTGCACAGCTCATTATGTGTCTTTGAAGAGTGAAGCCTGCTACTTTCAGAACCTGAGGTTCATGCAAAAATCTTTGGAGACATTCAGGATTCAACACAAGTAAAACTCCATAGCTCAGCACTGTCATTTGGGAGAACGTGTAAGTAAGTTTTATGCTGACACTCTCCAAAAGTGATGACAAACCTGAAGAATGTCAGTGCTTCAATTACCAGCAGGTCTAACTCGTTATGTCTAGACTGGGGGACACCAGATTTCCAGATTCCTGAGTCCAAATGTGCCTCATGCCACTCCTCAAACCTCCTCGGGGCAGGACTTGGGTGTGCACGACACTGAAACCCCCTGGAAAGGAAATGGTGGAAGGTGCAGCATCCTCCCAGGCACTCCTCGTCCAGACACTCGGGAGCCACGAACTGCTCCTGGATTACAGCTCACTCCCACAGGGCAGCTGAGGAACTCCTTCCTCCTTGGCCTCATTTCCTGTTCCTCACTGCTGACTCCCAGCATCCTACCACCAACTGTGGCAGCTGAAGACACAATCCCATTTAACCATATCCTTTTTCCAGTCCTCCTTGTATTTATTAATATTTAATACATTTTCCTTCAAAACACCTAAGTAGAAATTTGATAAATCCTACTATTCCACAGTTTCTCTCCCTGCAAAGACACCACCTTTCTTATGCCTCCCTGTAAAACTTCTCAGACAAAGCACTACCATCTCCCATCCTTCAATCCCTGTACCTCAGTGAAGTAAGGACTGACAGCAGGTTCACTGCTGTTATGACAGTGATGGTCTGCACCTTTGCTTTTAGGCTGCCATTACATGAATAGTCAGTTGAATTCCAGTATAATTTCAACCTACTTCTCTAACAGGCATTTAATATCAAGGGAATATCTAAGATCTGATATCTAGTATCAAAGGGCTGCTGAAGTAGAAGTATCTGGAAAATTCATAATTTCCAATTTATCATTCAACATTACTGGAGAACCTTTTAACAGTATCAAAAGCACATGGTTTAATTTGCTAGGATGGAAGGTCTAGGTCACCTAACCAGCTGTGTGATTTGTCTGAAAAACAGATTTACAAAATATGCAGCTATCTGGGTCCTTTAATCACAAATTAATTATGAAGCCCTCATAGTCTCCCATCACCTTAAACAAGGAATCAGCACTGAACCAGCAAGAAGAATTTAACTCACTGTAGGTTAAAGACAATTCAAAGAATACTTGACAAAACTATCACAGGCTACAGCGTACCTTTATTCTTGCATTTCCTTCCTATGTTGAAGGTGCAGGCTTTTCCCCTACTCACAGTAGTACAAAAAACCTACATGTCATGCAGGAACACTTCACTAAGTGCAGAGATTGCAGTAATTAGTCATGGGAGCACAAATGCATTTTCTTATCAGAGTATGTTCCAAGCATTTATTTTTATCAGCTGCTTAGATACTGTAAATTCCACTGGTTTTCTTCCCCTCAAGAACATATATATCTCTACAGCAAGGCATTTAATTGCTCTGTCCTCTGTTGGAGATGCCAGGTAGCATTACCTGGTGCAGAGACTTGCTGGGTTATGCTGGGGAGGAAACTCAGCTTCCAATCAAAGCAGAGAGGAAATGAAAAAAATGACAGGTTTTGAAGCTAATTTGAGAGGGGGATAGATGTATGTTTGGATCCGTAGTTTTTTTTAACATGATCATCTATAAATTTGAAAATATTTCTATTTCTCAAAGAAGTAGAAGTTCCATGTCCTGTGTTCTCTCATGAAATGCAGACCAGGAAGCACCTGGTGCATTCTTCTGTTCCTGTCAACTCCAGACACCACCTACAGACTCCCATTCTACAAGGACACATTCTGCTCAGAAATCAAGTTAACTGCAGCACTAAAAATAGAGCAGCACAGAATAAGACACTGCAAATTAATTTCTAAACTCCAGAATATCTAGTTTCTCTTCAGGGTGTTTATACAACCTTTGTTTTCCTAAGGCTATTGGTAGTCACCTACCAGTCCAGCCTGGCCAAACAACAGCTGCACAGCAGTTTTGCAGGCTCCTCTCCACGTGGAAGGGCAGACCTGGTTCAGCACTTCAGTCACGGGAGAGTCATCCCGGGGCGTGAGTCCATTATGGCATCCGGCTTCCTTGATCAGCTGCAGCATTGTGTGCTGGAAAAATAATAAACACTCTGTCCTACCCAACACATCATTCACAAATGGTACCACCAATGCTTCTGGATGGATTTGTCATTGTTCTACATGCTTCTCAAACAGCTATAATGTCTGCAGCTCTCAACAGTCTTGCATAACTAGTAAAGTTCCCCTGCAGAACAGAACCATGGAAGATCATCTCTGCTGTTTGTAACACAATACTGCTCCAAAATCATAAACTGCATTTCTGCTTATATTCTTGCAAACCAGTTTAATCAAAACTACAAAAAGCACTGCAAAGACAACAGAAAAGCAGCATTTTGAGCAACTTATTATTTCAATGCTTTCAGAAGCAAGGAACTGGGGTGTTAAAAAAAAAAAAAAGTGGAAGTGCTGATTAAAATTGCCCAAATTACTTCTGAATGGCCATATTTTCCATTTGTTTATACTGGAAGTACAATTAACTTTTCCATAATTTAAAATTATTTTTAAAAAATTGATTCCAGTTTGTAAGATGATATCAAAAGGAGCTCTGTTACAAAGTATTTTTTTCAAGTACCTCCCTTAGCATCAGGCTGGGCTGACTTATTTGGGCACCTAAGAAGATGAAGGCTCTGACATTCATCACCTGGCTGGGGAATCTGTAAGGGCTCACTTCCCTCCGTACTTCTTCATACCTAACACATCTATTTTCAAAAAGTTCACAGATGCTTCATTGCCTCCTAGATCTCTATGCCTGTGCTTCTCTCAGATTGGACTGAAATTGCTCAGGTGGTCAAAATGTCATCACAAACAGGCGTAGCCCTACAATGTTATCAACATCATGTTTCCACAGGAAGCCAGGCTTTTAAACACAGGTTTGGCACAGAACTTCTATTGCTGTTGCTCTCTACATCTTTATAATAAATTCTCATCTTTCTCCCCCAGCTTTACTCTGTGGTTAATTAAGAGTTATTACCGTTTTCAGCTTCAGGTTTTCTGCTGCAGACTCATTGAAGGAGATTCCTTTCAGAAAATGGGATCCGATCTGGACAGGAACAGTGGGCAGCTCACACTGAATGGGCTGAGGTGGAGTCTGTCTCCTTCCTGTTTGCTGGGCTTCAGCTTCACTGCAACAGCCCTGAAGGACAGAAGAACAGATCAAACAGGAGGAACTAAGACATCAGAAAATCCTAATATGGGTCCAAATGTTTGTAGATTTTAAGTACCCATTTCCAAGGTGAGGAGGGATGAGAGACAGCAGGCTTAGCAAATCCTACCTGAAGACTTGCTTCAATTGCTTTTGGGTTCAAGTGGAAGCCAGCCTTCATTGCATATTCACAATGACCCAAGCTCTCCAGAGCCACTTTGTAAGCCTGACATTAAACAAAAAGTTGAGATAGTACAGGTGTATCAGCAAGGAAGCAAGCACACAGTCACTGTGTCTGGGTACAGACAGGGATTGGTACAAGGATTTACCCCACTCAGTTCTATGGCATATACACATTTATCATGTAAGATTCCAAAGCTGTAATTCCCAAATACCTCTGTGCTGTCTGTGGTACACAATTCTGCAGGAACACACTCCTTCCCTATTTCACTCCTTGACCCACTGACTGTACTACATGCACATGAAAGCAGCAGACTTGAAAAACCACCTGCAAAGCACTGTCAATTTTCATGTTTAGCTCTTTGAGCTGATGTTCAGGGATGGCCACACTCTGTGAGCAGAAAAGTTGCTGAACTTCAATTCCTGCCAAACATCCATCACAGCCTCTTTCTCGCAGTCGAGATGTGGCCTGTAATGTAAAAAAAATCCAGGGTGAGGAGGTCAGCATTAAACCAGGTCAGGCTTAAGTAAATTCCAAAAAAGAACAAAAAAACCCACAGACTTTAAAACCTTCTACAGGAGATGAGAAGCAGCACTTGGGGGAAAGGACCTAGAGGAGACTTTATTCTAACTTCCTCCACTTGTACTGCTGCTTTGGAAGCAGAACCCTGACGTAACCTGTAGAGCACATGGGCGTGGGCCAGCACTTGGGTTCAGCATTGTTTGCTGTTACTATTTCAGCTCCCTCTCAGGACCTGGGCTCCTGTTACACAGACCACACCATGGCTGTGGTTACCTGAGGACAGACTCCTAACTCCAACATAAACAGAAAATATGTTAAATCATGTGTACAAGCACTCCTGTGTTCATAGGATGATACATCTCATAAAGTTATGGGTGATTACTGTGGTGCAATTTGAGAAGAGCCACACAATGCTAAGATCATCTTAGCACAGCAAGAAAATAGCTTTGTGTATATGATTTTGAAAAACAAGAAATAAGCCAAAGATCTACTTTTAGCTGTAAAATCCTACATCACTGAGCAGGGTAAAGCAAATAGATGTGGGTTATTTTCCAGTCTAGGAAAGAGTCTTGCTCTAAAGCAGGATGTCCAAATTGGAGGGTTCTGGTACTACAGCCAATGGACAGACATGGGCTCACCTCATGGACAGAATTACTACATTTCCCAAAGTAAATCTTCAAGAGCAAAACCAGTTTTGAGCTACTGACAAAATATCACCTTAAACTTCACTCTGAAGCAGCAGTTTTCTCCTGCCAGAGAGGCTGATTTTATAGGAAAACAATGTATTGCCTTCCACTCCAAAGTAAAAATTGGCAAGGATTTCAGTATTTCAAATCCCCTTCTATCAAAAATATTTATATTAGTCTACCTATAATTATAAGAGAGAGATTTTATTTATTTAGAAACCACATATTTTTTCTTATGCTATCCTAATGCCCCACACAAATACTCCAAATCAGTTATTTCAGTCAATTATAAAAACTGAGAAGTTTCTTCTATTGTTATTTTGGAACTATGGAGAATCTGTATTTTGTCTCTCTCCTCCCCATGTATGTTTAATACAGGATTTGATTAGTATACTTGTACAAAACTATTTTGAAATATGGGTACTTCTGAAAAACAGAAATAGGTGAAGTGGGTTGCTCATAAAGCAAAAAATAAAGTTAAGGTCCCTGATTCTGTGAAGCCAAGTTTAATTTTAACCACAGTTTAAACATATTTTAGAGGAATTGCAGGGCATTCCTAGAAATAGTAGTTTTAAGAATCTAAGTATATTGCACATAAAATTAACTACTTTTCTGCCAAAGAAGAACAGCTATACCAGGATTAGACCTGTTATGATTATCTGTAATACACCTAAAGCACTCCCAAATCCCTATTTTATCCAGTGAAATAAATTTATACTGCAGTAAAAATTACACATAATCCTTCTGCATTCATGTAACTCATTTGCTTTCCTGTAGTGATAAATGGAGACCTTGACAAGATTTCCAGTCAGGATGACTAACAAGCCATGTGGGCCAAATGAGACTGCAAAAGCACATGCTCCAAGTCATCTGAATTTAGGGAAAACACACACTCTGTGTCTGAACCCATACTCATCTATCAGACTCCAGACTTCAACAGTGCCAGGGAAAGCAGAAAACATCATAAAACTAAATGTCTTTATAAAATACTGTTTTTGGCTGGCAAAGTAAGGATTCCACAGATGACAGGTGTTTGTGAAAGTACAAGTCCTGAGAGTGGCACATTTAAGTAACATGGGTCACACTCCAACAATGGATGGATCAAGCAACATCAAGTTTAACAGCATGAAAACAAAAGTGTTAAGAATTACCACAAAGATTTTAAAGTATAGAATAGAATTCATGCTCAAAATTTGAAAGAAACAGACATTATCTAGATTATTTTTCATCAAGATTTTGCTTTGTTTTCACAAAGACACGTTGAGTATTTTTAATTCCCTCTATCTGCCCTATTTGAACACTGACAGTTCATTACAAATAACAAAAATCTGTTTGCACTGCTTGTGTGCTCCTTATGTAGAACCCTATCACAAAGAAAACTTTACACAGGGCAAGGACAATGCAAACATCACATGACTAAAATGAGTTTTAGTGTCTGAAACCCACTGTGCCACAGAGCATGTCTTCAAAATCAGGTATTTTCTTCCTTTGTTAGGACACCCAGGCTGACTTTAGGTTTCACTCAATCTACTGTGCTTACAGCCAGACCTCCATACCTCTGCTGCTCCTCTCCATGATCTTATTGCATCTTCCAGCTCATTTGTGGGGCTTATATTTGAGGCTCCAGTCCCACTAACATTCTTCCTCTCCTGAGCTACAGCTTCAGCAAAGCAGGAGTGTGCCACTGGCTGGACTTTCTGCAAAGCTTGTGACAGGAATTGGAAGTGGACCTGCATCACTGTCAAGAAACATCGCCCAAGTACCTGTGGGAGACAAGCAAACCAGTTACAAGCACACAGAAGAGCTGTGGAAGTTTCCCTTCTTCCTTTTTGTTTGGTGTTTGGGGTAAGGAACTATGTTAAACTCTGATCTTTTTTTATTAAAGTAATGCTTCAGATCATAAGTAAGATATGAAATTTAACAACTTACTTAAAATAAGAGTAAGAGAGCATTAGTTTCTATGAATGAAGGGAACATCAGACTAGTCCTGAATAATTTTAGTTCTGTACTCAAGTTCTGACTACTTGATGAATGAAAAGCTTGCTCAGTTACTTGGCAAAATCAAGCACAAAAATGGGAGTAGCATATTATAACAAGGACTAGGTCAACACCAAAACCCACCTGCACAAAGACCTACCTGAATTTCTGATAAAAATCCAAAACAGCAACAACAAAACAGGAATAATTTTAAAACATTAACATAAAATGTAGGAGTTGGAGCAGCAGTTCACCCTCCAGGCAGAGTGGCCACGGGCAGGAATGAGCATCGACAGCCTTCTGCCCCATAACCCCACACAAGGTGCCCAAAGCTGAGCCTGGCACCGTGTGACAGAGCTGCCAGCCCTGGCACTGACCTGCCTTTGGAATTCTGCACTGAGCTGGGTGATGCCATGCTCCTCAGGGAGGCCAGGGCAGGGCAGGGCAGCCTGGGCTGGGGGCAGGAGATGCCCTGGCAGGGGATGCCCT
>VZTT01022566.1:0-12556 GCA_013400855.1 Buphagus erythrorhynchus
CCATGATGCCTTTCTGGAAGGACAGAGGAGAACAATCTGAGAGACTGCAATTCCAAACTGGAAGAAAGAGAAGGTCCAGGACCTCATTCTGGTCTCTGAGAGCTCACAGCAGAGAGCTGTGAGGACACTGAGCCAAGATGATTTGGGAAGCACCATGATGCAGAACTCTGAAGGGTTGAATCTGGTCCCAGTTACAGCAGTGCAAACCCAGAACAGCCTGTTAATTCTGAGATGTGGTGAAGAGCCAGTGGGAGCACATCCAGCCTCCATGTGCAGTCACCCTCCCACCTCTCCCTGAATCCACTGGGTGAAGCCTTTTCACCCTCCTGCACATGCAGAGCTGTCCCCCAGCCCTTCTGCAGCTGAAGGGCCCCCAAAAGCCCAAAGGAGTGATGGTGCTGTTTTCTGCTGCCTGAACAGAGCATCTCTCACCTGGCCTCTAAATATTGATCTGAACTGCCCACTCATTCTTGTGTATCACCACAAAATCCTTCTGGAATGCTAGATTCTTCCCAGTTAAATGCCAAGCTTCCAGATTAGTCCAGGTGTAATATAGGAATCATTAACTAACTTGGAGCACCCATGTTCTCCTGGCCCTAGCAGAAGGCTGGGAGAGAGGATCAGTGCTGTTCAATCCCTCTGCTGTGCTTCCCTAAGAAATGCCACAGTCTTCAGCCCCATCTCACATTATTGCCACTGTTGTCCTTTAGGGGTTGATGTTAATGATGACTGAAGGAGCTTAATGAGCATGTGCCTTGAATAAGCTCTTTATACACCTTATAAAATAATTACATTTTATTGAAAATTCCACAGGGCCAAGCTGGCAGAAGCAGTCAGGGGTGCCAGTTTAATAGGATACGGTACAGTGCTTTACTCAAATAGGGCCAGATCCTTCAGAAGTTCACCTTCATGGCCACAAAGGACAGCAGGGCCTCTGAGCACAGGGATACCTGCTGTTATCCACCCTGGGACTCTGGGGAAAGGCAGTTCAACTCAAGGATCACAAAACACCTCTGAAACGGGGTGGTGCTGTGTGGCAGGAGGAATAGGATCTGGTTCTAACAGCACAGAGACCCCTGGTGATCCCTGATGAAAGGTGGCTTGTCAATAGCCTGTTCAACATTCTTTAAATAGGGATGGTGAGCTCCTTTTCCTGGTCTTGTTCCCATCCAGCACAGATCAAAATTGTTGACCTGTTAAGGAAAGAAAGGCATTCCCAAAGGAATGCCTTTCAGTGTCTTCTGGGATGCAGCAGGGCCTCTGCTTTTAACAACACACAGCAGTGGAAACTCTTAATGGGGCTATAGAAAGTTCTTAAATAGGAAGGAATGACAAAGATCCTATTGAGCCTGGGTAGGGTAAGTTTCTCATCATGTAAGCATTTTGTCAGAGGAAATGGCTGAATGACTCACAGATAAATTGCTTGTAATACATTTCATTGGAAAATTAAAATGTGTATATTTATTTTTCATCTTTCAGCAAAATGTTTCCATGTCTATCATTGAGGAAATATTCTTTGAGTCTGGACTGAGTAAAAGAAAGTAAAAATTAAATACTCCCACAATGGTTTTTTGAATGTTGTAAAATACATTTTTTGGATGAAATTTAAACCCTTGTGAAAACTTTTTCAACCAGTGCCAGTTTTGAAACATTATATTATTTATATTGCAAAAATGCTTAAAGATCTCATAATTTCAGCAAGGACCAGGGCTCGGTGAGCATCTTTGCTGCCCATGACTCTCAAGGCAGGGAGCCTGCAGCTACTGATGAGATATGAGCTGCAGCCTAGACCAAAAAAACAAGGGAAGCCTTCAGCATCCNGGGCCCACAAGAACTCTTCAAAATATTCACTAGATGTGTATCAGAGGCTGCAAGGACCAGGGGTCGGTGAGCATCTTTGCTGCCCATGACTCTCAAGGCAGGGAGCCTGCAGCTACTGATGAGATATGAGCTGCAGCCTAGACCAAAAAAACAAGGGAAGCCTTCAGCATCCAGATACCAAACTCCTTTGGTGGCAAAAATCTGAATTTTGTGTCAACACAAAGTCAGTGCAGAAAATCACAGGATGCTTTTTAGAAATGTGAAAGTCTGATGTATTTTTTTCTCTGTCTTATGGTTCCTGAGTCCTTACAGGAGACTACTGCCATGTTTTCCAGTTTTTCCTTTGTAAATGTGGAGGTTAACAGTGTGTTTTACAATGTCATATGCCTGAATAATTATCAAATTCCTACTATTTCTGTGACATTTCCAGGCTTCTGTCCATGGCTGCTCATTCCTACCCAGCCAACCAGAGCTTCTGAGCCTGCAGCTGAGGAACACTCCCTATAGAATTACTTAAGCTCCTGGCTCAAGCACTGAGTGGGATGAAAATTTCCAGAGTGGGAATTTTCCAGACTGGGTCAACTTCAAGGAGAACAGAGTGGTTTTCAGCCTGTGAAGAGGCATTTCAGGAGGTTTCATCCATCCCTCTTGTGCAGCACGTTATGGGACCACCACAGCTCCCTGCAAGCCTCTCCCCAGCTGCAGTGCTGTGCCTGTCAGGAGGAATTCACCCTGATGGGGGAGAAATTTCCAGCACGTTTTGCCCAGAGCAACTGCAGTTGTGCCTACAAGGCAAATAAACAGCAGAGAAGGTGGCAAAAAGTTAAAAAAGTGAAAAGAAGAAAGGTAAAAAAAAAAAAAAAGCTGTTTGAGCAAAGCACTCCCCATATTTTAGCCCTACAAGAGGGAGCCAGAACCAAGCAGGGGAGGATAGTGAGGATGTGACCCATGCACTGGGACATGTGCCATGGGCAGTCACTCGTGGACCACCGGGGTGGAGTGTGAGCAGGCTCAGTCAGGCTCTGAAGCCAGCCCCTCCAAATGTGTGTGCTCAGTGCCAGGGGCTCCACTCGGCTGTCTGTCTGCAGTTCATGATGGGGAGCTCGATGAAATAATTTCATTAGGCAGGTGTGAGGTGTGAGCTAAATGTACAGTGTAATCCTGTATAACACAATCATCATCACATTTTGATTCCCCTGCCCATCACCTTCCACATTTATCTTCAGAGACCTCTTAATGAAACAGCTGCTTAGATTTAATTAAACAACAGCATTATATAAACAAGTTCTTTTGTTTTGTGTGCTGAACAGGGCATTCATCTTCAAAAGCTTTTCTGCCAGAGCTGGCCTGGCTGCCCCTTGACTTGTCTCTACTCCAATTACCACTCCAGTTTAGCTGATTAATTTGTAGCCACTGGCAAACATGCACAGTTGGCAGGACATCATTCCGTTTCAGTGACAAGCACTATAAAAAGATCATTATTTTCATTAGCATAAATAACTGCATGTTGATAGAACTCTGGTTTCTGAAAATAGGTTAAAGTCTTAACTGTCTTTATTCATTACCCAGATATAATTGGAAGTAAAATTATCACATAAGTGAACAATAAGCTATCAGTGTATAATGCTTAATGACTGCACTCAGCCCAGTAATAGTCTGGAATGATTTTTTTTCTCAAAATTAGACTTTTTTTGTAAATGCCTGTATAGACACATACTAATTTTTTACCAAACCATACATATTTGATAGTGTATAAGAAAAGTCAGTGAAAGAAACAATCATGCACAAATAAATATGTTTTCTCCTGCATTTCCTAGGGCATACAGATATTATTTTTCCAGTCAGTGGCCCAGGTTGGATGCTTTGAAAGCTTTCCTAGCTGCAACCTACTAGTCAATCATGTTCCTAAGAGTTTTTCCCTTACTGGGTCTTTGAGTTGATATTTTATAACATGGTCCTTTAAGAGGAAAGGTTTAGTTTTGTGCCATTCTCTTTTGAGATGCACCAGATGACACCTGGTATACACTAAGACACCAACAATAACAAAAGAAAGCAGCAATAATAAGAAGCAGTGTTTGAAAGGTAGCACTTTCAATAGGTTTAGTCCCTTAGCCCAACTTAGCAGCTCTTCAAATGAAAAAGTGTATTAATACACAGGATGTGACCATCTGGGTGGTTTTAACTCACTGTCCTAAAGGGAAGGTTTGAAATGAGATTTCTGCTTTTAGCTCTTGGGGAGTATTTGGTTTTATTTCACCTGGAAAACTCCACAAATTAAAAAAAAAAAAATATATATATATAGAAACACATGGAATCCTGTCTCTGTAGCAATGGTCTAGGGTGAACACCAGGAAGTGCTGGCCAAGCATGAGTTTTAGTCACTGTACTGCCCATATGTCTTCATGAATCTGAGAAGAATAGCCCTTCAAAAGTACCACTGTTCTTTTTTTACTTAATTCACTACTGATAGCATTAGTGGTAAAATAACTTTTTATTTGTATTATACAGCAAAGCAAAAAATGGCCACTGCATGGAAGAACAAGAGAGGCTTTTTTGAAACTTTTTTTTTTGCCATCAAGAAGCCTTGCCACTGCTTTGAGTTGTTGCCCAGAGCATTTTCGTGCTCAGCTTGTCTATGTCTTTCTGCCTGTGTCAGAAGATGACTTTGAAAATTAGCTGGTTTATATAACAGAGAAGAGCCAAGGGTAATGAAAAAGAGAGCAAATGATTGGCTCAGTATTGAATATTTTCCAGGAAAAAAAATGTAGAGGAGTGACAGAAGATCTGGGCTCCTGACATGCACTGTGTCCCCAGAGCTCCTGCAGGTGTCCTCAAGCTCCCAGGCAGAGCCTCGTCCTGCTCCTGGGCTGGGTGGGGAGAGCTGAAGAAAGAACCTCTTACTTTGGCAGAGGACAACCAAACTGAAAATGTCGTGCAAAATGCTGTGCAATATTTGCTGAAATTTCACACCCCTAGTGGGATGCAGAGGAGAGGAGGGTGGCAGGCCTGACAGCACAGGTGAACACCCAGGTTGGGAATGGAATTTTATGTCTGGATGCTAAAATGGATTGTTGGAAACAGATTTGCAAATCACTCTTGTGAAATGCTTATTTTACAACAAGTAGCTCATAAATAAAGGCACATTGAAACATGCTTTTGCTTTGTCAAGAACAAGAAAAAAAATAAAAACATAGAAAGAAGCAGGAGAACCCTCTGGCTCCATCCTATGGAGCATGGAGAAGCCTGGGAAATGCCTCTCAGGAGCAGTGATTTAGGAAGCCACGGTGTTTACTGATGGTAGCAGGAGCCAGAACTGCAGCAAACTGTGGTTACCTTCTGGGGAAGGAAGAAGAGGTTAAAGGTTGTTTGCAGAGGGAGCAAACAGTTTTGTTTGTTTGTTTTAAGTTACTGCAAATCACCCTTGAGGGGTAAATAAATTGTATTTTGGACCTGAGTATTTGGGGTGTTGCTGAATAGGATGCATTGTATGAACAGGACAAAAGGCACTCCTGGGCCACCAGAAGTCAGACATCGAGGTAGAATAAGAGCTTGCCTATTTCATCTCTAGAGAAAACTGGATATTTAAGATGCAATGCAACTGCTGGTGAATTGTGGATTAGAATTTAGAATAATGCCACTGTATTTCTGAAAAGCTGCCCAGTTCACCTGGGTTGTATGGACACAGGAGAGGAGCTTTGTGCAGAGCAAGGACTGCATGGTACAGCAGGCAGGCTGCCTCCTGCCAGCTCAGCTCCAAATGTGCTCCACCATCCTTTAGGGAAGGGCTGCTTTCCCAGTGGCAGCAAACTGGCATACAACAGCTTGTCTGAATTTTCTTAATGAAATAAAAAGGCACTCTTTATTTTAGACTGGTAGGCACCTTTGAGTTTTGGTAAACATGAAAACTCATAATTAATTTACCTGAACTAGCAGTTATAAACGGTTTTAAAGTACCACTTACCAGCTATGGGGGGGGGGAAAGGAGAAAGAGATCAGAATAGCTTTTTACAAAAGATAAAAATCATTATTTTGCATTTAATTGACTTCAAGACCATTTACCTGGCATAGGGGCTGCAATGCCTTATTAAACTCCCAGCCTGGCCAGTGTGCCCTCAGAAGCACCTGCTCCATCCCCAGGCACAGCTAGCAGCTGGTTTGGCAAGCCTACAGCAAGTGACAGTGGGACTCTGTGCCCCTCAAACCCCAGGCAAACACACGTGCTGCTTCAGCCCATGCTTGAGATGTGTTTTTTCCCTTTGAATGGTTATTTCTGTTACACCATCACTATTGCAGGGACTGTCCCAGAAAGCACAACCAAAGCAGGTGTTTTTCTTTGCAAGAATCAGGACTGAGGACTCATTCTGATGTCCCAGTCCTTTGCTGAGCAGAAAATGCTTGTGCTTGCATTTTCCTCAGCTGCTCCTGTCCTGGCTGCCAACATGGCTAAACTCATGATGGATCAGACTCACTGCTGCAAGATGCTTGCTTGGAGCAAACATTCCAAATGCTTTAAGAGGCACCCATGCTGTTCTCCAAGTAGCACTGTTGGCTGCCCTCCAGTAGCCTTATCTGGCTAATCTAATACTGCAGAAACAAAACTGTAGAGATTAGAGTAAAAAATCAATGTGTGTGGACGTGTTTGTGTAAAAACACTGATAGGGGAGAACACATCTTTAATGTAATGCAGGTGACCTGGAGTATTTTCCATTCCTGTGTCCATTTCCCTGCATGTCATACAGCATATTTAAAAACTGTTTAGCTTTTTGAGCATGGATTTTTGGGCTGAAGGATCACAATGAAGCTTTATAGCCCTTTCTTATGAAGTGTGGCATTTCTGACATTATTTGATGCGCAAGAGCAACTGCATTAGTCAAAGGCCACGCTTGAATAGTTATCACTTTAAGCCCATGCCCTGGGAGTATTGTATTCGGTTCCCTCATTATTTCCAGCCCTGCAGGTTATACCAAGAGTTGCTATTAGCACATTACAATCATAAAATGAAGGTAGTCACTTTCTATAAGGGTCAAGTTCTCCTCCTAGGTGCAGGGAAAGCTCATTCCTCAGCTCAGGTGGACAGGCATTGCCCCATTCCAAGCGTTTTGGCTTCCCAAATGTTCTGTGTACAGCAGTGCTACAGCTCTGCCTTTTGGGTCCAGGACTCACCTGGACAGCTCTGAAACATTTAACAAAGTCTAACACTACAGCATCCATGGGATGCAGCCATCAGCCTGCTCCTCTTACACCCAGGCCAGAGAAACTGTGGAGTGTTTGGGTCAAAGGCATGGGAATTGCACATTCCTGTAAGAGAAGAGCATTCTGAGCACAAAATGAGATAGAAAAGAATGGGGAGCACTCTCCTCATTTAAGCCATGTCTGGGGGAGCTATGTGGCCCTGCTGCAGCACATGGCCACGTTTCCATACCATGCCTTTCATTTGTCAATAATTTTTTGCAAAAGCAGTGAGATCACTTTTGCTAAAGCAGTCTTTCACAGGGGTGCCTCATGTCTGATCACCAGTAATCAGTGCAATGAAAGCCATCAGTTAAATGATAAGATGATAGGATAAAATCTTAATGCATCTCATTGATGGTGCTTTGCTGAGGGGCCCAGGAAAGAAAGAACTTTATTTGGCTGTGTGTGTTGTCTACATTCAATAAAGCTTTCAAGCCTGGTCTTTAAATGTGGCACCTTCCCTATAAATAACTCGTATTCTTACCTTAATTGCAGTCCTAATCAGCACTAGTAAGAGTAACATCACAACTGCATCCTGAATAATTTCTTGTCATCTTAAATTGTAAGAGTTTCAGCAACACATAAAAAAAAGATTTTAATCAGATATTTTATTGGAAGCTTTCTGAGGAAACACCAGGTTCCCAGAAGCCTCAGGTCTGCGACATGAAATCCTGAAACTACTACAACCTTTCTTTGACCCTGCCTTTTTACAGTGGTATGTCAAGAAAAAAAAAAATATTCAAATTACAAACTATTGCCCGGCATAATTCTTTTCTGAGATAAAGTTAAAAGAATATGATGTGACAACGTGTGCTAACCATGCCATTTGAAGAATTTACATGCTGTGGTGTTAGGCAGGGTATCAGATGATAAATGGACTGTTGGGATGATATATTTAACATATTTATTTAGAAATAGCTTTCTAAAATGCATATAAAGACTACAGATATGTCTAGTACACACAGAGATAGTCAGTGTAGATACCTGAGAGGTTTTCTTTCTAACGTTTAGTGTTTGGTAAAGCTTCTTATTCAAAGCATTGTCAGGTTTTGAACATTTAAGGCAAGGCTAATAATTTTGAGCATTTGCTGAGCTGCTGTTACAGTGGCCAACAGGCTGTTTACAGTGGGCCCATGTCTGTGTGCTGCTGCAGTGCCTGTCCTGTGTGAAAGGCACAGTGTCAATGCTGGCAATGGGGACTCAGCCCCCACACTGCCCTCCTGTGAAGGGCAATCCCCTCCTTACAGGCTGTACAGCCCAGTCTCACAAGGATGCTCTTCAAAGGCCAGGAATCCCCAAACTGGGGCACTGGGGCTGCATTGATTGGTGCTAACAGTGAGGAGCAAATGGAGCATCCACAATGAAATTTTGGGGAGAGAAGCTGAAGCAGCACAGGGCTCTGGGGCTGCCAAGGTTTGTGTGTGGGAGAGGAGAAGCCCAGAAGTGCTGCACAGCACCCCAGCAGCACTAACATGATGTATGAGCACTCTGCTCCTTTGCACAGGGCAGCACTGGAACACTAACTTGTTTCCATGGCAACCCGAAAAAGAATTACAGCTTTAAAACTGACTGAATGGTAGCCCCATGAAAAAGTAAAGGGCAGACCATATCTTTCTAAAATATAATTTAGTACTAAGTCACCTGAACAGTGTTAGCTAAAAGGATTTCAGCACT
Organism: Buphagus erythrorhynchus; assembly: GCA_013400855.1. Classification (NCBI taxonomy): domain Eukaryota; kingdom Metazoa; phylum Chordata; class Aves; order Passeriformes; family Sturnidae; genus Buphagus; species Buphagus erythrorhynchus. The sequence goes on from VZTT01022566.1 coordinate 8,728, forward strand.
AGGCTTGGGAAGTGACCCATTTGGGATACGGAGTGTTAGGTTTTTCTAATGGTGTGCCTGAGATCTGAAGGGCCCAGTGGACACACCATGGAGTACAGCATAAAGGAAGAGGAAAATACCTTTATGCCTGAAATCTCTTACCAGAAAAACAGGAAATTACAGAGGTGAAGGGGAGTGGAATAATCTGGTAGAAAACTGGCACTTTTGTAAAGACATGGAGACACATGTGTTGAGTGCCTGGTATGAAAATACATGGGGGTGGAAGGAGAAATGTGGTGAAAATTAAATAATCCCTCGGGTGAGTAGGGGGAAGCTTCTATATTTAGACTGGAGACATGTCCAGTTAGACTAGGAGGCCAGAATCTGCCTCTAGCACAATGCATTATCTTGCCCTCAGAACACAACTCAAATCTAATCCTGAAGTCCCTAAACATTTCAGAAAGATTTTTTGACAGAAGAAACTCCCATTAACTTCAGCCAGAGTTGAGAAAAATGCTCAGGATTGGGTCATTTCTGTGAAATCAGGGCTGGGGAGAGGGGAAGGGGGAAGTAATTTGTACATGCAAGATGACATTTTTTATACAACAATAGTTAAAAGAAATAGCCAAATTTATTATGGTTGAAAAACTACAGAAAGCAGGAATCTAAATTTATTGTCAGACAGTTTTCTTTACAAACAAATAAAAGATCCCAGCAAAGTCCACGTACATCAGCCACAGAGAGTCACAACATTTGGAAAGTGTGGTTGGAACAATGCAGAGAGGCAGATCTGGAGCTCTCACAGACTGACAACAAACAGCTGCACTGTTCAGGGTTTGGTCAGTTAAACCTCGTTGCAAATTACAGAAATCAGTATTTTACCAAGAAACATGGCCAATAAAGCATTGAGAACAGTGTCATGTCATGAAAATAGACTTTCTCTCAGCAGTGGGGGCCATTCAGCTCCTCCCAAGCCAAACATGACTGTGTGAGTTGTGCTGAAATCTGGGTGCCCATGCTCTCTCTCAGTGGTTTACAAAAAGCAGCTGTCTGTAAAAACTCATTAAAAAGTCTTGTTCAAAAAATAAGTACAAGAATTGACCTCAGTTTCTAGAAATGGCCACAAGAAGGGATTATTTCTATGTTTGGGTAAATGAGACCTTCGATCCACAGCCCTTTCTTTCCTTTTCCCAGCAGAAACCTGCAAAAACCCATTGCTTTGAGTCTTAACAACACCAGTGTCCTGATTCTCAAGAATGATCAACACTGTTAATCCCTTAGGCTGGGATTTTCAAAATAATCTCAATAGAAAAACCTCAGTGAAAGAAATAAGCACTCTTGGCACCCTGGCCATCCCTACCTGTGGGTCCCAGTATGGGAGAAGCCCAGGCTGGAGCTGAGTCCCCAGTGCAGGATACCTTTGCCCTCTTCTGGGAACACTCTCTTAAAACATCCTATTAAGGTATAGGTTGAAACAAATCACGAGTGTGTTTAATAACGTATAAAACAGCTTAGTAAAATTGTCATGAAAATTTAAAAGCTTGGGCAAAAACCCTACACCTCTGCCATTTATACTGATGACAATGATAATGAAAAAAATAATGATGTTTTAACTCACCCATCAAAAAAATTTATTCACCCTGAGAGAGTAGAAATGTGCAAAGCTGGTGGAAAGATATACTTACCCTGAATTTATAAACTGCTTCTCAGATAAAGAAACACAGGATGAGGAGTTGCCTCATCTGCATTCATTCATTCACCCTTGGCCATTTTTTCAGCCAAGTGGATGCAAATTCTTTGAAGCCATTAGAGCTGGTGAGAGAGAAGCCCTAAACCTGAGCCCATTGTCACTGTGCACACATCCGAGGCAGGGGTGATTCCCTGTGCACCCCAAATTCCAGGGACACCCCCACCTACTGCAGGCACCCACTGCAGCCCACCCAGTGCTTCAAGTGTGAGGGAAGGGGCCAGGATCAGAGGTGAGAAATATTTCCTTGTGAGAGTGGGATGGCCTGCCTTACAGAAGTCTGCTTAACAATCTTTCTGCTTAATATAAGATGAACAATCTTTCCTCACTTCAGTAGCTATATGGCAGATGAAATAGTAGAAATTAGATGATAATTACTAATCTGAGAAGGCAATTCCAATGCACACATTTCTTGCTGGTTGATGTCCAGAGAAGTTCAATATCCTGAACTAGAGCTTTGCCATCAGTTGGATATAGAACATATAAAAAACCCAACCAAACAAAAAAAGAGATTATTTACCCTTGAATTCACATGCTGAAAGACCCTAAAGGAACAAAAGGCAGCAGGGGAATCGAACAATAAGGGTTGTGGTGAGGAGATCAATTTCACAAGGAAGATGTTTCTATTTTGGAATTGTTTCATATCACAGGAGAGGCCCAAGCTGGCCAACCTGCCTGGACACAGCAGAGCAGAAGTGATACTTGAGCAGCCCATAAAGAAGGAAGCTTGGCTGGACAGGGCACTTCTCTTTTATAGGGCAAAGCCTGGGCATTTGCAATCAAAGCACACACAGGGGTATTCAGCCTGAGATTTACTGAAGATAGTGGTGTAATGAAAAAAGGAGAGAGCACACACTGAGCTTTGTTCTGTGGACAGTCACAGCTTAAGGAAATGGAGATATGAGTGAGGACTTTTGGGAAGGTTGCTGTGCTACAAGACATATTCCTCCAAGTGTTTATGTCTGCCCCTTCCTAGTGCAGATAAAGGAAAATGAAACTGTTCTTCTATGACCTCACCTGGGTATCAGAAGTATGCTTCAATGTAAACAGACACACATATTTAGCATTCAGCCACATCAGGTCTAAATTCCAGCCTTTTATCCCTGTGGTATGGTGAACTTAGGCAATTTGCCACTGCAAAGAATGAGAATCCCACCAGCAAATTGCTCCTCGCAGCGCCCAGCAGCAGACCTTGTAAATGGCTATGATTGAATTTATTCTAAATTAATTCAGAAGCGTGAGGGATTTTAAGACAGAAGAGCTGATCACCGTGCAGTTAATTGAGCCTGCCCTCTTAGCCCCACGCCCTGTCAGCCCAGCTGAGCAGCTGTCCCAGCAAAGGGAGCAGGGATGCCAAGGAGGCAGGCAAAAAGCCCTGACAAGAGTTTAAATAAAACTGCCAAACTCTTTGCTCCGTTCCCTTGGTTGGGGTTAGGTCTGCAGACAGCTTGAACCAAATGCCAGACACAAAGAGAAGACCAAGCCCAATTTGTGTGGCATCTCCCCTTTGCCATCTGGGGATGCTCCTGCTCCGGGCTCTCTGGGGAGCAGCCTGCAGGAATCACTGTCAGAATGTGTCTGCTCTTACCTCTGCTGTGGTTCTCACCACAACAGGGCTTTGGGGTCCGCTTGCCCCGCTAGGAACGGGGTCTGAACCGAGCAAACCCTGCTCAGCATCCTCCAGGGCTGCGCTCCGTGCCTCCTGCCCGCTCCCGCCCCGCCAGCTGCGGCTGCTGGGCGCTGGGAAGGAGATCCCAAAGCACAGGTAACCCCTGCAGTCCCGGCTGGGCGCTGGGAAGGAGATCCCAAAGCACAGGTAACTCCTGCAATCCCTCCTGGGTGCTGGGAGGGAGATCCCAAAGCACAGGTAACTCCTGCAGTCCCGCCTGGGCGCTGGGAAGGAGATCCCAAAGCACAGGTAACTCCTGCAGTCCCGCCTGGGTGCTGGGAAGGAGATCCCAAAGCACAGGTAACTCCTGCAGTCCCGCCTGGGCGCTGGGAAGGAGATCCCAAAGCACAGGTAACTCCTGCAATCCCGCCTGGGCGCTGGGAAGGAGATCCCAAAGCACAGGTAACTCCTGCAATCCCGCCTGGGTGCTGGGA
>VZTT01022566.1:13403-25300 GCA_013400855.1 Buphagus erythrorhynchus
AAAACTTCATAATCCTTGGCAACTTCTGCATCCTAAAGAGCAGGGTTTGAAAAGTTGCCACACACTGAAACACTTCCTTCCTCCAGGGGGCCATTTCTGCTCAGGTAACTCCTCCCTTGGAGGTTTGGGTGAGACCCACTCACCTGTGTGTGAGGACAGGAGAGCTGGGGCTGGCTGGGGATGTGAGTGAGGCTGGATGGAGCTGGGCCATGGACCAGCAGGTGCCTGCCGGGGCTACCACCCCCCCTCTGGGCTCCCTGGCACGGGGGCACCACAAATGCAGCCCCTGTGTGAGCCATGCTCATGTGGCTCTCTGCTTCTGACTCCTCAGGCGTGGCATTCACAGGGACTAGGATCAATTAAATATCCTAGAACTCTTAATTTTTAGGCAGCAGCTCATCCTACACTAATTAGTGCAAATGGGGGGGTGGGGAGAGGGTGGGGAAAGCAGAGTTTAAACACTACAGTGACAGATGCATTTTATAGGATCTAATGATTCATTCTGAGACACAATCATCTTTTCAAATACTATTACCAGCTACTGCTCAGGGGCTGCCTGTTTTCAGGGCTGTGCCCATCACAGGGCAAATCCAAACAGGATTGGAGATACTACAAAGACTTAAACGCCTTTGATATGGGACATAGCTGACATGTTGAGGAACAAATTTAATTAAATTCTTTGTTACATAGAATATATGTGAATACAGGTACACGAAATGTTCTGTGAGGTGACTGAGATGTTGCCACTGGTGAAGTTTCTGCTTAAAAAAAAAGAGCAAGATTTACAAATAACCCTTCATGCTTTTGGCTGCCCTATCCATCCTGTGAGATGTCCCAGCAGCCAGTGTGACACAGTGTGCTGAAATCCGTCTCTTGCACACCAGGACATCCTTATAGAGACTTTTCAGATATGAACTCAGCTAAAATAATTGTTTTTTAATATTTTAAACATATTAGAGAAATCTGTTATTTTCTTACCCATGTTTCACATGAGGTTTTTGTAGACTCTAGCAAAGCACTCTTTAGGGAACAAAATCCAGAATCCTCAGAATAGAACTGCTCTGTAAAATCTCTTGATCAAACAGAGATTTCAGCTCAGGAATCCAGATCTTCTTCAGTCCAGCTATCGTTTTATTTTCTCTGCCTTGCCAGTATTCTGGAGGTGTTTTGTGTGCAATGAGAAACAGACAACAATCAAGTCTGTTTCTCCAAATAACTGCAGAAGTAATATCTCACCCTTTGGGTATCTCAAACACTACTAGGGTTTATCAGAGTACTTCAAAATCCAGAAAGATAATTTAGCCAGCACTTCAATTTAAGTGACAGAAGGTTCATATCTTTCCTTTCATTCTTTATTTACAGGCATTCTTAGATGGCATCAGATCCCAAATCTCCTTAGTCCAGCTTGTTTTCTGCAGGAATAGCAAGCAAGAGGTGAGCAGAAAAGAAAGTAGGAGCCAGAGGCCATGGGTATAATGTGTCATCACATAATTCTCCTCATAATTTCCAATAAAAAGACAAAGATTCAAGCCAGCTCTAAGGAAAGCTGCTAATCCACGGCTGCAAACCATCAACCACAGAAACAAGCACCATCCCAAGGTGGAAATTCCACATCCAGAGCCTGCCTTGTTTGCTGGGTGGCAGCTGGGCCCAAAACAACCTTTGGCAAATGCAGTGTAACACACTTAAGCTGGTCTTTGCTCCAATTTCCTCTGCAGTGATAATTAATGAACGTGACAAGCAGCAGACGCTCTCTCTTTGCATCGCCTCGGAGTGGTTTGCCACACAGAGGGCACATCACTGCCTGAACACCTCGCCCACCACTGTGGTGAATATTTATACAGATTTGTCACCATGAGCTAGCATGATGTTGCAGTANCAGGCAAGTGCAGTACTGACCATACACCTGCCCTGCACTCTGGCCAAGCCTCTGGTCCTGCCCAGCCTTGCCTTTGCCCCAGCCTGCCCTGCCTCATCCCCCATGTCCCTCAGCCCTGGTTTCCCCCTCAGCCTCCTGATGCTTCACTCTGACCCCTGAGCACCTGGCTCGTGGCAAACCCAGACCATGAGTGGCTACTGAACGAGACTGGCTGCCAGCTCCCACTCCTCATGCTAAGAATGTGCCTGCCAAAAATAACACTACCATCTACACTGATACAGCTCAGCCATCAGACAGGAAAAACCCAGCAGCTTCCCAGTGAGAGGTGTGGATTCAGCTCTTCTGGAACAGAAGGAGCACAGAAATGTGATATCTACATAACCAAGTTTTCTCTGCTGCATACTCCAAATGACACCTTTTGTTCAGAGGCCCTCAGGCACAAAGAATCAGGGTGGCTGGGATGTATAAAATAATATGTTTAGTTTTGGGGTAATAATATGTCTTCCAAATGAGAATGGTCTATTGCTGCAAGCTTCAAAGAAGCAGCCTGTGCACTTTTTAAAGCCCAAATATGCATTTTATGATGCAAAGGATAAATCTGTCAGTAAAGATACTCGTAAGTCAAGTAAATACAGCTGTTCTCTTATGTGAGGAGCTAGATATTACTTTTGTGGGGAAAATTGTGCCATTTCTTAATAGTGAACAAAGAAAGAGAGAAAAACAGGGAGATAAAAATGTGGGGAGTTTTTTTTACACTGTGGAGCAGTGAGCTGCAGCCAGAAGTAGAGTGGCCAGGGATGGGCTCTGGCAGCAGCACTTCAGCATTTGGGGTGTGTGGTAGGGGAAGAAGATGTGCAAGCTGCCACCCCCCCAAAACACAGAATGTTTGCTCCAAATGAACATCAGCTGGTTTTTCAGACCAGCTCCTTTGCAAGTTGCTAATTCCTCAGGTCTGTGGCAAAAGTGAAAACACAGGTATGGTATGAGATTCACCTGTAAGGGACAATTTAACACTGGCTTAGCTAAACAATATTTCAACAGTAGCTGTGAAGACACAGCTACGTGGTCCCAACCAGGATAATTTCCAAAGCTGAGAAGAAAAGAGAGGAAAGGAACTAACATTCAGGCTCTGGAGCTGGGAATAAGCAGCCAGAAAGGTTTCATGCTGACAGCAGCACAGGAGCCTGTGCTGGAGCAGGTGTGTGGTGGAGCAACAGGCACTCCCATGGTGGCAGCACTTTGTACATGGGTGTTCAGCTGCCCACAGACACAGATCAGTGTGATCCAGCTCAGAATGGGAGCTGGCAGGAGCTAGGCAAAGCTGGCATGCACATGCCTGTGTGACTCTGGAAGTCTCGTGTGCTTTGTAGTTCTGACGATGAGAAATCAATACTGATATTTTTATGAAGGTATTATTTTGTAATTCCAGGTCCCAAATGGGACTCTTGCAGTATTGTGGATGAGAAATAAAAAACTCCCAAAAATCGTTGTAGAGGGACTGAACCATGTTGCTCCAAGTGGAGGGATGTACAAAAAGCCATACAAAAACCTTCTTGTTCAATACCAGACTGCAAGATCAGCTGTAAAAGTGCAGGATCAAAGGTCTGTGTAGCTCAGCATGCTGCTGCTGGCATGGGCTGATATGTGATGCTGAAGGCATCCTGCAAGGGCAGAATGGTCCTGAGCATCTCCCTCGTGTGCTGTCCCCATTCTGGACAGTGCTCTACTTCCCCTGTCAGTGTTCCAGCATTTGGTGAGCCAGCAGTTGCTTTCAGCCCACAGTACACACAACCCTACCTGTACCTTTTATGCTTGTTCAAATTCCATCTGCACCCACAAACAAATGGCAGCCTCAGGGAAGGGGTCCCACACTTTGGTTGTGTGCTACACCTAATGAGATGTGTAGAAGAAAGCTGAGATGCAGTTTCTCCTCTAACCTGCACCAATGGCAAGTGCTCTGCATTCCCAATGACTGGTGCTTCAGCTGGGGCTGGAGCCCAGCTGGACTCTGCCAGGAGACACTGGGAGAGCAGGGGAGTGTGCTGGGCTGAGCACTGCTGGCTGCCCCTGCCTACACAACTGCTCTCATCACCTCCTGGATGAGACAGGAGAGAAACCAAGATGGAAAACTTATGGGTTGAGATAAAGAAAGGAGATCTCTTACCAATTTCATGGGCAAAGCAAATTTAACTTGGGGAAAATGAATATAATTTATTGCCAGTCAAAAAGGGTTGGACAGTGAGAACCAAAGGCATCAACCTCTCTTCCCAGTCTCAGACTCACTCATCCAGAACTGCCTGGAAGCCATGGCTGGTGAAACCCAGACCACTGGCTAATGTCCAGAGCCAGGCAGCTGAAGGAGCAGAGCTTGGTGATTGGGTTTCCTGTGTTGGGCATATTCAGCTTTATCTCTAAAGGTGTCTGGTGTTTAATGACCTCCTGCCCTCCTCTCTCTGCCCTCTCCTCCAGAGCTGACTTTGCTGAACTCCCAGCATAAACACCAGCCCCTGGATTGTCACCAGGAGGTTTTATCAGGAAAAGCCACCTTCTCAGGCACAGCATATAGGGATTTATGTTGGATTGCAAAGGAGTGATAAACCATATCATTGTAATTACAGAAACAGGCTCATTCTGTGGATTTTCCCCTTGTGCCACCATCCCCTCTCAATGAGCTCCAGCTGTCCCTCATTCTCCCTGTGCAGGCCAGAGGGGACAACCAGGCCTGGATGAGATTGTGGAGGAGATTCCCAGGAATGAGGCTTTAGCACAAGTTTATTCAGGATTAGTCCACCTGTGATTCAATGTGCTCAAGTGCTGCAGGGTTTGTGCCTCCAGAACAACTCTGGAATAATTAAATGCTAAGAGAGAGGAGAAAAAAACCTGCAGAGTTAAGTGAGCTTTGGTATGTGCTGGTCCTAGTGCTCCCTAAACTGGGGCAGCAGGCAGGACACACTCAGTCCCCACTGCTCTCAGACCCTCTGATGTACTGATCTTCAAAAGGAAAAGAGGAGACAATGACAAGTCACTTCCATCAGGAAGCAATTCAGTTTGTGTGGTTCTGAATTGTGTCTGCAACAAATCTCATCACAAGGCATCTTTAAGTACAATGAGCAATGGAGGAGATAGAGAAATAATGCAACTCAAACTGATCTACTGCAACTTTTTCAAGCGTGCTGTGTTAGGGAGAAGCCTAGGTAAGAAATTATCATAATTTTGAAATCTGAAATTGAGCTATTTTACAATAGTATTTCCTGGTTACAGTTCTTGTCAGCAAACAAATTGTAGCTAAAATCTCCAATTCCATTCCCTCCATTTGCTCAGTGGTCTTTCAACTGAACAAATTTCAGCTGGGTTGTACCTTCTGTCTGAAGCTTCCACCCAAAGATGATAGTTTCTGGGGAGCTTCAGAAAAAATCAGGATAGCAGCTTTTGAGTTATGTGAGGGAACAGAAAGAATATGCTTTTCCCATATGTTGTGATTGAAATGTTGCATTTGCATAAGCCAAAACCAGCTGTAGCTATAAAATTTTTAACTTAGCTTGATTTATTGCCCTTCTTGAAGGAAGGAAAAACAAAAGATGTCTCAAGAATGATCCATTCGGTGGATTTTGAGTTAGGACATGAACAGTTACATCTGCCATATGTGCAACTGCAGTATTTTCTAGTGGGGTTTTCTCAAAGCTCTTCAACAAGAAGGTTTTAGCCTCCATGGCACACACAGGTCCAGGAGTTCTAGATGAAGATGACAGCCTTAAAGCACACTCAGCATTAGTCTGCTCTAGAAATAATATTATTGCCTGCAATTGTTTATTTATCAGTAGCGTTTAAATGCTGCACACTTTGGCTTCAGGCTAAGATACCACTGAAATGGACTGAAAAGTACCAGTGTGATATGTCACATACCCTGCCCTAAAGATCTTGAGTTGTTAAAAGCAGATACATTCAAGGATGTGCCAAATAAGGCAGGGATGGGAAACACAAACAGGGAACTCAGCACCTGAATGACACCATTTCCTGTACCAGCAGACACCATTTCATAATTTCTGTGAAAGGAGCATACTTTGCTCTCAGATTTTTTTTGTGTTGGGTCTTGATTTTTAGTTCCCTCTACCCTAAGAAGAAAAGTCTTCCATTTTTCATCTTAGATGCACCTTGGAACTGGTGTTCCTTTCCCCTCCTAATGTACTGCCAGAGGAGTCACCCTGCATGTAAGAGATTCTATCTTGTTCCTCTCTCCCTGGCATTGCAGTGAGATAGGAAATAAAGCTTTAAGCACAGCAGTGGAAATGTGGTCCTGGTGAAGCAGGAGACAAAAATTTCCATGCATTTTGGTGGGTGAGCAATTCACACAGAAATGGCTGAGTCATTTTACTCGTCTCTGTGGAGTGCTTTGAGTTCCATAAGGAGACAGGTTCATTACTGCAACATATGCATTTGTTTACCTGTGCACTAAAAAGTTTGTATAACGTTTTTCAGCTCTACCACTTGGTCTAAAGAAAAATCTCATCCCTGCCTAAACACAGTCTCACCTGTGTGCTTAAGGGGCTGCAGCAAGGTGCCAGTTTGTTATCAGTAGGGATCAAAGGTGGGCATTGGGATAATGCTGAAAGTGGGGGTCAAAGAATGATCCTTGACAGTCCTTGTCAGCAGGAAGATTATAGAATCACAGCCTGAGCAATTTCAGAGGGAGGCAGCCCACCACGTGGTTGTTAAAGACAATATTAGGTTAATGAACGAAGCCACACCGAGCTCCCGTGGCAGGGATGTGGTGCACTTGTCCTTGCCTTGTGTCAGGCTCTGACAGCCCTTGTCACCTTCTTGTCTCAAAGACTTCTTCTGCAAATAAAATCTTGCTGAGGTTTGAAAGTCAGCTGGGGTCTGCATGAGCACATTTGGCTGCCCTAGCTGCAGTGCTCAGGGTACACAAGGCACACAGGGCTGGTCCTGGGACTGAAGTTGTTCAAACTCCATCTATTTGGCTTTCTGTCCCCCACACCATGCTCTGCAAGTTTTGCTTTTGCTGGCAAAAGTTGTTTTCTCAGTGTCAAAAAATGAGCCAAAGTCTACAGTGTAAAATGATTTTTTTCACCTCTCTCACCTTTCCGTGGCAATTGGCAGGATTTGCAGGTTTCACATTACGTGTCAAGCTGCTTCCAGAGGCTCCAAACTCCCAGACTCTTAAAAATCAATGAGCTAGACACAGTGAAAGCTCAGGAATTTCTTGCTTCATCACGTACCACACAGTATATAATGGTTTTTAAAAGAAAGAAACCAACACAGGTGTACACAAACCTACCCAGAATTACAGCTTCTCTATATTTTGGAGGGCTGAAATTTTGGGGAACCTGACGATGTGTCTGCCTGCATTAAGGCCAGATCTCATCAACACAGAGGTTACCAGGTAGGAGCTGTTTGTGGGGAAGAGGTAGCAAACATACTCCCAGTTTTGTAGCTTTCCTCAACATTTTTGGTCTGTGACTTGAGTGGAAATAAGGGAATCTGATAGGAATAAGATACCAGCATTGCTTTGTCAGCATAGAGGACCCACTTGTGCTGGTGAAGAGTTCTGGGGACCATCATGGTAGCAGTGGGATCAGGGGGGAAAAAATTGAAACCAATTAAACAAAATAAATAAACAAAAACTTATAGAAATGATACAAATATATATATAAAGTAATAAAAACTAAAAAAATAAAAAACTCATTATGATAACTTGTGAAATAGACCAGAGTCTATTCAAAATTATCTTAGGTAGATTTCAAACATGAACTTCATGAAAGAAGAAAAGTAAATGAGATTCTTTGGAGGCACTGAGCTGGTCAGACCAAGATCTCCAGGGAGTGAGGGAGGGGGCAGGTCCCCCCTGCCTGGAGACCACCCCCTCTGTATTCACTGGAGAAGGAACTGGGCAATTCCTGCCCACCTTTCTCTTCTGATACACTGGGAAGGGACAGGACAATCAGCGTGCAAGTGATTGAAAAAATAAAAAACCCAATAGCAGGCAGGAAAATGCTTATTCATAAAGAAAATCCCAGCAACCTCTTTCAACAAAATCTGTTTTCCTCTTGGTGGAGTAATGAATTGCTGTTTATTTGCATATGGGAGGTAGCACCTTACAGTCAATGGATGGAAGAGGGGACTAATTTGAAAGTGTCACTTTGTGAAGGGCACTGGTAACATTTGTGAAACGTTCCAGTTTTTGACCATCTGGCAATGTTGAGGGCTAAGCTAATGTATAAACCTTGAGAGACCCCATTTGTAGCAGGAACTGCTTTAGACTTCAAATTTTAATGGAGTGAGATCTCAAATCAATGCCACCCTAATAATGCAGAATGGATTTGGGCCAGGACGCAGTGCTGTTTATACTGGCTTTCTCTGAAAGGCCAGAATTACAAATACAGAGGCTAAATCTTTCTCCCCTAAATTGAAAAAGATCTATTAATAATGATTGTGAGCTAAGAGAAAAATCTAGACCTCTCTAGAGACAAAGGAGCTGGCAAATACAACTGGGAGGTCGTTAGCTTAAGCTTTGTAATTGCTGTCCAAAGGGGCTCTCTTTCAAAGCTGTCAGGAAATTCTTTCAGCTACTCGAAAAGTCAGAAAATTCGGATATTGCAAAAGTCAGAGTGATACCCAAAGAAAGGACACAGGGAGGAAGATGTGACATGCAGCAGTGACTCTGAACCCGAGTTTGGTGATTTAGCACATCAGGAATAGCTTGGGGAGGCAGCTGGCCTGGTGGGTGCTGGAGATGTGTGGGGGCTGAATCACCAGGGCTGGGGCAGGTCTGTGCCCTGGCCTGCCTCAGTTTCTCTGTGGCAAAACAGAGCAGTGACAGTGACCTTGGGAAGCCTTTCCCTTGACTCCAGAGCACACCACGGATGGAAAGTGCTTGCACAGGGGAAGTGCTGCTGTTTTGGGCAGAGGGAGGTGAGGCTCTGAGCAGCTGAGCCACTTATCTGCAGGCACAGAGCGAGGCACAGCAGTGCCAGGAACAGCACACGGCTCTCTCGGCTCTACAGCAACTGATAATGCTTAATAAAGAAATTAAAACAGCGATTAAGGGCACACTCCTACCGACTCCACATTAAATGAGGAATCCCCTGGCCTCCTTGGGAAGCAAAAGCTTGGAGCAAATTAGGGGTGCAGACCTGGGACCTAGAGGACTGGTTTGGATGAACAGTGTCACTTGAAGTGTTTCAGCAAGCGAAAACCAAAGTCAGAGCTGAGGATTAAGATTTGAAAGTAAGTGCTGACATACTGAGGTCCTTGGAAATTTTGTCTGTGAGGAAATCTACTGTATAATTAAATTTGCAGTTTCCTTAGTGGGACCATCATTTCCTTCCATGAACAAAAAGATAAATTTCTTAGATATTCTGTCATGGAGTCTTCTAATGTAACGAGGCTTGACAGACTGAATAAGTAACTCACAGCTTTTAAGAATAATCTTTTTGATAGCAGCGATTCCCTGAGATGATAACCTTCCTAAAGACAACTAAGGAGTCTAGCAATGAGCTGAGAAGCGTGGTTTCGCCAGCCACAGAGGAATTGCAGTCATGACCTTGTCCAGACTCTCTGACAGGATTTTGGCAATGACTGCAGGAATTGGAGGCTCGAGAGGAAATGCAAACTTCCTGGTCAAAATGCCAGCAGATAAGTAATTCAGCGGGAGTCCCCGGGCTGCACTGGAGGGGTGAGGATGCCAGCACCACATTCAGATGAGATGGGAGCAGTGGTGTCATCAGAAACGTGTCCCACACCTGAGGCAGCCTGAGAAGAAGAAGTTGTTCAGAAAGATCTTCTCTGACACATGGCTGTGACAAAATACCCACAGATCATTTCTCTCTTTCTGTGATGCAAGTTAGCCAACAACTTTTAAAAATTAACCTATTTGTAGGTTAGAAGATATCAAAGAATTTTACATTTTCTTCCTCTGGTATCTCCCATCTGTAGCTGCCATTTATATGGACAGGGCTGCTGCCCTTCAGGCACCAAAGCAATGGTAACTGTTTTTAGTGTTGGGAACACCTCACTGGAGCTTTATTTTTAAAATTCTAATTTATTCCGACTGGATGAGCAGCCTTAAGTCTTCGAGTAAGAAGGTTTAGCAGTCCAGGTTTTTCTTTTACAGGATTAAGCTATAGAAAAATTCAAACCTGCTTGCTGTCTCCACCAAACTAATTACAAATATGAATCAACAACAGGACAGAAATCTTTATCAGCGAGTGTATAGATATGGGGGTTATGAAAATATGGGGCACGGGGTTCCCCCACTGGCTTTTAGTTCAAGAGTAATTCATGGCTACAGAGAGAAACCAAACTGCTCTGCATCTCTTCTGCCTCTCCTCTCCCTGACTCACTTCAAGGTCACCCCAAGAGCCAAAGCAAAGGGATTAGTGTACCCATGTTCCTCCACATCCAAAGCATCTGGTGGGAAGTGTTTTTCTGCAAGTACAAACTAGAAGTATCAATAAAGAAACAAGCTATCAAAAATTGTCCATTTATGCCAACTTATGTCCAGATTCACACACCCTTTGGTTGTGCTTAGAGGATCCTCCTTGTCTGGCTTGGCCTTTGTGCCAAGAGAGGCAGCTGGTGCACTTTGGAGCATTTAAATGGGGCAGAAAAGGACCATTCAGAGCACTGGAAGAGTCAGGGTTTGTCAAGTGTGAATGTTCTCTCTGCTGTAACTGGAAATCATACCCCTGCCTGCTCTTCAGTCCTACTACACAAGAAGGCTCTGCTCACTCTAGACAATCTTTTAGGGTGTGGTAGTTAAATATCCCACTGCTGAAATTTGCACTTACAGTTCAGGGAGCAAGGAGCCATGCACGAATGAGACTTTTTTGCTACTGCATTTCTCTTACTCTGCCCATCCTAAGGAAGACACAGTTTCCTGCATTGTTATTTCTTTCAAGGCAAAATCAACCTTAAATTGGTCTGCACTGAACAACTGAGTAGAGCCTGATCTATGAACCCTGCATCAGAAATATTCTGTACTGCAGCTGAGAACAGGAGAGCTGATACCCAGCTCCTCAAAATGCATTTTACCATCTGGATCCAGCTGACATTAACAGGAGTCCAGCCCCTGACACATTTTAGAAGCTGGGTCTCATAGAGCTGTCTGAGTAAAGCAGCTGGATCTTGAGAGAATGGGGAATTCTCTTGTAGCATGAGGCTGGTTTGAGCCTCTATCCAGTTTTTTTTTAGCATCTGAATGGGTGATGCATGTATGACAAACACTTCCAGAGCTGGTTTTCCCCTTCTGACATCTGGTAGCTTGCATGAAATAAACCATATTTTTTTTTCTGCTAATTGAGTTCATGTAATAAATTTTAAAAAATGGAATTCCTTCTGGGAAATGAATGAAGTTACCCACGTGGCTGGGTCCCAGGAGAAAATACTTTTACATGTGAATAGTATTTTCTGACAGTCTGCAGTGGTGCATTCTCTTGGCAGAAGTCCTTCCATAAATCACCAACTGCAGAGTGTAAAAAAATGAATGTTGGTATGTTACCATGAGATTCCTGGCAAAACTACATGTGAGAGAGTTAATTCATATGCCTTGGCAGCTACGTAGTAATATAGAATGAAAGATGGGTTCACAAGGGCCCTCAGGAACTTCAGAGGGACAAATGGTGCTCTGATCACTGCAAAGCTACTTAAGGATAAGGAAAAAAAATTGTCAGCAAGTTTCTGTGAGCCAGAAATACACTCCAAGAAAATCTGAAACATTTCTGTAACCTCATCCTGCCAGAGTGTGAAGGATTCAGATTTAAGCCTGAATGCCCCAAAACACAGAAGAGTGAATTTGATCTGAAAGCAACTTCAGGGCTGTGGAAAGGGACACACGACACAAAGATAAAGAAACCAAACGATCCTTCCTGCCTTCTGCTCATAGTTGGAGAGCAGGAATTATGGTCATCAAACAGAAGGCAAAACCTTTCTTACATCCACTAACAAACATGTGGTCACTCAACAACTCATTAGACCTCTGGGCCTTCAGGCAGTAAAACAC
>VZTT01022567.1:5234-15957 GCA_013400855.1 Buphagus erythrorhynchus
CTTCTGGAGCTTGTCCAAGTCTCCCTTGATTTTTGGGGGATCATTTCACAGTCATCACACAATGTACAGAAGAAACAAAATGAGTGTTTCTACATCCAGAGGCTCCCAATTATTTGAATCCCTCCTCCCCAACAGAAGGGCATAAATCAGGCTGCTCATAAATTTCTGCTCCACTAAGTTTGCAATACAAAAGCAGTTTCTTCCCTAAGGACAAAGAGAAGTAGTAGCACTTCAGAATTCCAGCACTTCTGTGAGCAGGCTTGTTTCCAAAAAACAGAAAACAAAATACAGTATTTGGAATACTTGAGTAGCTAAAAAAAAAATCATCCTCAAATGCTTTTCAGCACTATTTGCTCTGGTTCTCCTACTCTTTTCCACCTCATAGTAGGATACACACCATTTCCTATCTGAAGGGCAAGAAAATGGAAGTTTGCTGAAAGCCAGAGCAGAGGAAAAACTCCTCATCCATTTCCCCTCAGGGCTGTCTGCTGCAAAGCCCCAGGCTTCAAGGACAGTCAGGCATTTAAGGAAAAATGTCTTCATTTTGTTCCTCAGACCATTTGAAGCACATGTGATAAATTTGGAGAACAGCTTGCCAGATGCATATTCTAAGGAGGAAGAAAATCAGTGCATGAGAGGGACAAACTTCAGTAAACAGATTAATTATGTTAAAATTAATGATTCTGAAGCAAGAGCCGCAAGGGACAGGGTCCTCCTCCCTGCAGACTGATTTATTGCAATAAAGGCCAGCACTGGAAAATCCACCTCACATGAAGCTAGAGATCCATCTGGATTTTACCCAAAGTCTTTAATGAGATGAAATAAAGCCCCAAATAAATAAGAATATAAAGCACAAGTCAGGAAAACACGTTCACTCTATCTTTGGCTGCATATGCAATGCCTTTTATATACATACACACCTTGGCCCCAGAAAAATTAGCTTTACAATCCCTCAGTGCTCCTTTTCAGAGTCATTCAGCACCTTGAAAACTATTTAATAATCCCTCTAATAATCCCTAGTGTCTGAAATTTTAAAACTTGGAATAGAACTTTGAGCTTCCTGGAAAGTAAGAAACACAAAGAAGTATTAAAGTGACTTGTGAATTCTAAGTCTCTAAAACTACATAGAACCACTTCCAAAAGAGTTTTATACACATGATTTTACTGGTTAAGACATCACAATTCCATAAAATTCTTCATTCTGGATGATTCTTTCCCCTTTAAATTAACTTTCAGGGTAAAACACGAAGATATTTCTCATAACCAGTGTCTCTTGTAATCCTAATGGTGCANAAGCCTCATCCAACATGGCCTTGGACTCTTCCAGGGATCCAAGGGCAGAAGTAACAACTTCTCTGAGAATCTGTGCCAGGGCCTGCCCACCCTCAGAGCTGCTCAAGATCAAGTGAACATCTGCACCCTGGCAGAAATTTTAGATGTGCAAAACAAAAACAAGAAATCCTGCAGCAAACTTTCCCCCAGTGTCCAACCATGAGCAGGATGAACAAGAAACAAATCTCCAACAGTGAGAATTCCACGAGCATCCAACACAAAGCAAGCCTTCCTACTGAAATGAACACCAGAAAACTAAAAAAAAATAAAAATTAAAAAAAAAAAACCAAGAAGTTTTTAATCACAGAATTATTAAGGTTGTAAAAGCCCTCCCAGCCCATGGAGCCCAAGCTGTGCCCCATGCCCACCTTGTCCCCAGCCCAGAGCACTGAGTGCCACCTCCAGCCCTTCCTTGGACACCTCCAGGGATGGGCACTCCAAACCTCCTTNAGTGAGAATTCCACGAGCATCCAACACAAAGCAAGCCTTCCTACTGAAATGAACACCAGAAAACTAAAAAAAAAATAAAAATTAAAAAAAAAAAACCAAGAAGTTTTTAATCACAGAATTATTAAGGTTGTAAAAGCCCTCCCAGCCCATGGAGCCCAAGCTGTGCCCCATGCCCACCTTGTCCCCAGCCCAGAGCACTGAGTGCCACCTCCAGCCCTTCCTTGGACACCTCCAGGGATGGGCACTCCAAACCTCCTTTGGGCAGCCCCTTTCAACACCTGACCCCCCTTTCCATGAAGAAATTCTCCCTGAAAATTTTAACCATCAAGATGTTATAAAAAGGGTTTTTTTTCTGAGGCACCTTGCCCAGCTTTGCCCCAATGGACACAAACCAATGCAGTCAGAACCTGTGACATGGTGAGAAATCTCTCCCTGACAAGTCACAAAGTTCAGATGTCATGTTTGGGACCAAGCAGCTTCCTGGGGACACCAGAAACATCTTCTAATTTAAGTAAATCAAAAAGCCAAATACCCAGGCAGACATTTTTACACAGAGCACGTGTTGAGGAGGTGCTGCCTTCAGGCTCTGACAGGATGCCCAGGCAGTCCATGCTGACAGACCTTTTAGGCCCCCAGTAAATAAAACTGTCAGAACAAGAAAAATGAACAGTTGGGAGTGTGAAAAAAAAGAAAAAAATTAATTGAACTTGATCTGTACATCAATTTAGCCTCTGGGGCAAACTAAAATTACTTGGCTCTTACTACCCTGGAAACATCCAGCTCTCTGTCCAGGGTGATTCATGTTCCAGGCTGAATCATCAGAACCAATTACGAAAATGTAACTCCCTGACTTTGTCTGAAGTACCACCCACCACCTGATGCAAAGATCTTGCTCTGAGTCCCTGCAGACACTGAGAAGGACAAGAGAAGGGTTCAGTTCTCCAAAAATGAGTGACTCTTCCCTTGTCTCCCAAAACCCGAGAATCTCTCCATGTACCATGTCTTGGTAAAATACCGAGACCTTAAAAGAGTGGAATCACCTTGTTCCACAAAGTGAGAGCAGAGAGAAAAGAGAATTTACTCTATTTTGCAACTTATGGTTATTAAAAAAAAAATCCAGAAGGTTTCATGAGGGGAATGTTGCTTCAGTGGGGAAAAAGGAATGAAGAATGAGAGACATGAGGAGAAAAATGCAGGTCTCTCCTCCATCAGAATCACTGGACAGGTACCACCTCCATCTTGCCCTCACACAGAAAATACAAAACCAACCCAATTCTTCTACTGAGGATTCAGATCAGTTCCACAATCTTGTTTTTTAGTCCAGTAACAAAACAACTCAATGTAATATTACTCACTTAAGTTGGAAACACATTTTTACTGTTTGCAATTGCTAGGAATTCAAAAGGGGATTTTCAGGCTTAAGTAAAAACCACCCAGGTGTTCCAAAAGCAACCTGAAAGTGAACACAGCTCTGGATTTCTATACTTTTAAATCTGTCTTGGAGGTGAGCAGGCACTGTATGACAGATCTGAAAGAAACTGAAAGAAACAAACAAACAAAAAATCCCTCTTCTGCATTCAGTTGCTTCACACTGGATATTTACAAAAAAAATTACACAAACTTGTCATAAGCAATAAGGGCCAGGAGCTGGACTTGGATGATCCTTGTGAGTCAGGATATTCCATGATTCTATGAAAACCTTGGAGAGAGTTAGAGAGATGAGTCACATCAGTTTCTATAGAATACTACATAGTCTGATACAGAAAGATTTTCTACAAAGCACCATAAGGAAGATTTTCTCTGCAGAGCAGGTTCCACTGAGCAGCAGGAATGGAAAACCAAGAGGTTTTCTCTTACAGTGGCACAAGTGTGTGTTAAAGAACCACACTGAGATGATATTTCACACATCTGACACCCAAGAAGCAGCAGTTGGGTCCAATTCCATGGTCCAGGTTGCTCTGCCATCTTCCCAAGGAATAACCTGCAGGCCAAGAAGCTGTAATGTGCAATTTCCACCAGAAACAATTCACAAAATTAAACAATCTGCTCCAATTCTGGCCAGAAATAATTTCAAGAGCAATGGAAAAGCCAACAATTTAGATATCTTTAGCTATCCTCAAAGGTTCTTGGAGCAACCTGGATGGTGGAAGGTGTCCCTGCCCATGGCACAGGGTGGGATGGGATGGGATGGGATGGGATGGGATGGGATGGGATGGACTTTAAAGTCTCTTCCACTGCAAACTGCTCTGTGATTCCCTGAGGGAATAGAGATGACAACTGTCACACTTGAAGATGATTATTTGTGAAAGCAAGAACTTTGCACATTTTTATTGCTCTTTTCAAAAGCTGGTAATTCAGAAAGAACTGGTGGGAAAGGCTGGAGAGTCAGCAAACGTGGCGTTGCTTATTTTCATCAAGGAGATTGGTGGCAATCACAGCTGTAACAGCAGGACTGGCTCCTTTCCCAGCAAAGGATCTCATCCCCCTCCCTGGCCATGCTCTGCACATCCCACATCCACCAAGGTGTCCAGTGGTGAGGGAAAATCCAGGACAGGGTGCCACAAGGCAGCCAAATCCATCCATTCTCCTGGTCATGCTGGCGGTGTTTCAGGAAGGAAAACAGGCGAGGAAAGCTCAGCCCAAAACAAAGTGTGGCCAAAGGGGACAAATTGAGTGGTTTCATTTGAGGCACATCTGCTCCCTGTGGTCACTCCTCAGCTGGAGAGAGCTGTCCTGTGCCTGCCAGCAGCAGGGACCACAGGGACACCACTCCACCCAGTTAACCCAGTGCCACCTGGGTCTGCTCATGGGGACCTCACCCTTGCCAGACCAGCTGAGAATGGAGATGGAGGAGGATGAAGCCCAGCAGGGCTCAGGTGAGCTCCTAAGCCAGACCAATCCATGTCAGGACATTTTCAGCTGCTCTGGCCAGGACAAAACCCATCTTATTCCATGTTCACTCCTTAAACTTCAGCCACCAGAACAGCCTCCCCTCAGCCTGCCAGAAAACAGCAGGAAAAGTGGCTGAACTCAGACTGGAGAAGGTTGGAAGGTTTCAGCAGGGGAATGTTGTTTCAGTGGAGGAAAAGGAATGAAGAATTAGAGAGATGAAGAGAAAAATGCAGGTCCCTCCTCTGTCCTCCACCACAATCATTGACCCATGTCCCACCTACCCACAGAAAACACAAAACTAGCCCAATTCTTCTGCTGAAGGTTCAGCGGATTTCCACAATCTTTTATTTTTTTTTATAAACCAGCCTGTAAGAGGAGCAATCCACTTGTAGCTGATGATTATTATTTACATTTTTAATAATATATTTCAAGAGCATAACTAATAGCCTGCAGTAATTTAGTCAACAGAATTCCCCCATTTGATATCCCTTTGGAGAAATTATGAAACAAACCCTAAACAGATGCTGACAAGCTGTTCCCAAATGCGGATGCAACATCATTTTTAAAAACTGCTTAACTAATCAACATTTGAAAGTAAAAGTACTGCTTGTGACCTGCATTATCATGCAAACTGTGTATTATTTTTCCCTTCTAAATCTAGAATTAATTATCATATTTGACTTATCATGCACAGTCCTACAAACCTTATTTACCCTCTGGCTTCTCAGCCCTCACAGCACCCTGATAATTTAATATCTCATTTAAATCTTTGTTTTCTTCATCTCATCAAAATATGACCCACCCATCAACACCAAAACTCAAAACAAACAAACAAATACAAACTAAAGCCATAAGAAAAAAACACCCAAAAAAACAAAAAAACCCCACAAAATTGAAAAAATACAAATCCCAAACCTATTGCTGAAGCAATGCCCACAGTAACTCCTGTGGCCAGAGCACAAGATGTCTGACAAGGATTTATAGTTTAAAATAGTTTCAAAGCAAGGGGAAATTGATAACATCCCTTGTTAATTTATGTCAACGTTTGCTTCAGTCAAGTATTTACAGCTTGTTTACAATTTCAACATCAACAATTTTGACTTGCAGTCATTTTATTTTGTTCTACATTTGCAAGAATGAGGCCCTCAAGCACTAAATTTAAAAAAAAAAAAATCAACCTGCATCAAAAAGATCACCCTGCTAATTACTTCTTCTGCTTGTGTGAAGTGTTAGAGCTTCACAGCTCTTATTATTAAAGCTTTATTATTAAAATATCCTTTTAGCTCTGAATAAGTGCAACATCCAGGTATTCACAGGGAACTTCCAACATTCCCATCTGCCTGTTCCACCTGGTTCTTCATCCTTTTCATATCCATCAACCCTCTCATTTAGGCAGCTCAATTTCCAGTTCCTTCTCACCTCAACAGCCTGATGAGTCTGGCAAACAAGGATTGCAGCAAACCCATTCTATCTTCCCAATTATTTGAAGTTTACAATACACCTGACCTAAGGGACATTTAGGGAATCCTGAAATAGCAAAGAATTGCCACCAGAGCTGCTGGAGGCTGGCCCAGGCAGATAGATTACAGGCAATCAGTGATTCCAACCAGGCACTTCCAGGAATAAAAGCCTGGTAAGCTCTAAAGGAAGGCAGGAAGAAGCCTGTAAGTCACCAGAGTTCCACTATTCCTTAATTATAGTCCAGGAATGACATGCTGAAGGTTCATCTGTAGCAAGGGTAAAGGGTAGAAAACCAAGGTCCAGTTTTGAGAAGAACCTGTCTGTTGCTAATAAAAACTAACAATAAATTGCTACTCTGTCATGCATTAATACAGGGATATACAGAGAAGCCTTGGAAAGATTTTGCTATTTCCTCTGGCATCAAAGCTACCAATCTTATCATAAAAGGAATGATAAACAACAAACCAGCAGGAAGGGAGCAAAAAAACCCAAACACCAAAAAAAAACTAAAATCACACAAACCTTTGACACAGCTAAAGAGAAAAGAAAGGGGAAAATCCTCTCAGTGGCTGTAACTCAGCAGTCAAAATTCCTGCTTTTCTTTATGTATAGTTATATTCCACCCAATAGACTGCAACTCTTTATTTACTATCTCTTTATTTACTAACTACTGGCACACACAACTTCTTAGCTTCACAAACCCACATCAGGCTGCAGCTACAACTCTTCCAGCAGTAAATATTTGTGTCCAGGACTGTTCTCACTGAAACTGGTCCAGCCAAAGATGTATGAACTACAGGTCTCTACTACTATGAACCAGTTTTTCCCAAATGTACATAGAATAGCAAAACACACTGGGAAAAAAAAAGCCTCAGAGAGGGAAAACATCCCATGTGTTTTTAGTTCTGCATCTCAAAGCAAAACACTAATAGTAAAAAAAGAAACAAAAAAAACAGAAACTAAAAAGAAAACTCAGCACATTCAGATTAAGTGTAACTCCCAATACTGGATGCTTGAAGGAGGGAAGAACCAAAAGAGCTTTTTCAGAAAAAGGGAATAGTCAGAGTATTCAGGGAAAGTGAGCTATTTTCTGGGTTTCCACAGATAAAATGCTGTCCCTGAGCCAGCAGAGTGTCCTGGGGATCCTGGGGGACACCGAGCTGTCCCTGAGCCAGCAGAGTGTCCTGGGGATCCTGGGGGACACCGAGCTGTCCCTGAGCCAGCAGAGTGTCCTGGGGATCCTGGGGGACACTGAGCTGTCCCTGAGCCAGCAGAGTGTCCTGGGGATCCTGGGGGACACCGAGCTGTCCCTGAGCCAGCAGAGTGGTGCCAGCAATGGCACCAGAGCCACGGGCAGGGACTGAGCCCAGCAATTCCCCCTGCACAGGAGGCACAACTTCTTCCCTGGCCAGTGCCCAGCCCTGAGCAGATTGCCCCCAGAGGCTCTGGGCTCTCCTCCCTGGGGCTGTTGCAGAGCTGTGTGCACACAATGCTGTGCCCTGTGCTCTGGGATGGCCCTGCTGGAGCAGGGAGGTGCCACCAGGTGCCCACTGAGCTCCCTTCAGCCTGAGCCAAACTGGGATTCTGTGAAAAAGGAACACAATTCTCCTGGTGAGTATTAAGGAGTAAGGACTTTAGAGAAAGCCCCACCACAACACAGTGCTCAGGGACAAGATGATTCAGGCTGTCTGAATGTGTTCCCAGTGAGGCAGCTCATGAACATGAAGAACACAATAGTCAAACCCCAAAGGCTTCAAGGAAAAAAACCAACTGCTGAAATTAATAAATGTCTTTGTTGCTGGGGATCTCCCACCTCCGAAGAGTTCCATCTATAAATTAAATACAGACCCTGTAAAACGATAATCCCTTCTATTTACCCTGTAAAACTATGGAAATCCCTTCCATATTTTCAGCCATTTCTCCTCTAATATGCACCTGCTGTATTTGTCAATCTTAAAATCATGAGAATTATCAAGAGAGGAGATGCAGCATTTTCAACCAGCAAAATTCTAAAGAAAAATCTTTCTCTTGGCAGCAAATGTTTGTGGATTTTGGGGATGTGTATCATCGCCTGAAGGGTTCTTTTAACACAATAATCTGAAACACTGTGTTTAGGTTTAGTTGAGCTTTCCCCATGTACACAAGGAGCAGCTATGCTTTATTTGCAGATTTACCAAGTGATACATCTATCCCAAAACATTAACTGGAAATGAGAGCTATAAAGCAGCTGATGGTTGGGTTTTCTGATTGAATGCAAGGTACAGGCTCAGATCTGCTCTGTACACTCACAACAAGCCAAGAACAGACATAGCAGAGAGGAACAGATCTTATCCCCCTCCACAAGCACCAACCCATTTCATCCACAAACTACTGTCCTTCTGGAAGAGATGTGCATTTGATGAAGAGCAAAAAAATCCCCTCCTGCCAAATTCTCCTGCACTGCAGTGGCTGGGGTATGTATTTGCTTGTGTCAAGAGTGATCACTGCTTAATTTAAGCATTAGCTACAGGAACAGCAAACGAGCCCTCAGAGACAGCTCAGAGTGTGGTGTTTACATTTCCTTTCCAGAAAATACTGAAAAGTTTGGACTTGCCATCTGTCTCTGCTCTTTGCACAGGGAACATCAGTTCCACTCAAAAATGCAGTTGTTCCTCTTATCTCACACACGTGGTATTATGGAAACCAGATTGGTTTGGGTTGGAGGGACCTTAAAACTCATCCAGTTCCACCCCAGGGACACCTTCCACTATCCCAGGTTGCTCTAAGCCCTGACCAGACTGGCCTTGGACACTGCTAGGGGTGGCAAGTCCATGGAAAAACAAACCTGGATAAATCCAAGGTTAATGCACTTGACTGTACATTGGTGGACAGCTGCTTTTCCAAGGGAGGGCATATTCCTAAAAATAATCCCTGTATTTTCCTCCCCTCCCTTCTTTTCCCTTTTTTTAAAGTCACCTTACTGAGAAAGTTACTCACAAAAGCCAGGAGCCCTAGAAAAAGAGAAACTTTCCAATCAGGGTAGACAGACCCAAAACCACTTCAACCCAAAATCTGAAGCAAGAAATGTCCCCATGGCTAAGATCTCCCAGAGACATGAGGACCTGTCCAGAAGTGCAGTAACCCAACTGTGCATTAGGGAGACACTCCCCACAACAAAAAAAAACAAAAACAAAACAAACAAACAAACAAACAAACAAAAAAAAACCAAAAAAAAAAAACAAAACAGGACGAGAATTTAAGAAGAGATGCAACTTGAAGCATCAATATTTCTATTGAAAATTAGGATAGCTGGAAAAAATACTGTAAGGAAAGAGCAGCTGGATCTGAGAACTACAAAGCAGTAAGAAGACAGTAAAAACAACCTGAACAATTGTAACAAAACTCCTGAAAATCAGGACCTGTGATGAGAAGGAAGCATGACATCTATTTCTACAGGTGAGAGGGATAGCCACTCCAAAGTTTTCCCCTAAAATTATCTTTTCTTTCAAATAACCATCAGTTTTCAGCATTCTTACAGCATCACATCCCAGAATGGCTCAGTTTGAAGAAGCCCTCAAAGATGGTCAAGTCCAACCTTTCCCCAGCGCTGTCAAGGCCACCCATGTCCCTTGTGCCACATCCACACTGCTTTAAATCCCTGCAGGGATGGTGACTCAACTTCATACTGCAAACACAAGATGCTATTTGAAGAAGTGCATCAATAAAACCATGTTAAAGACCAACAGATGGGAGCTGGAAAAAAATAAATTGTTTTTTTGGTTCTGCCTTTCCTGGAGCAGCACCTTATTTCCACAAGGATGGAAGTCCAAACAACAAATCCACAAATCCTAGCTGGCTCCGCCACACAGTTTGCAGAAGGACTATTATTACCTCAGCCTCCCTGCATGAGATTTAAATTAGCAGATTCAATTAGGTTTGTGCAAAATAAAATCCAAGACAACACTCATATGGGTATTTCCTTTTCACAACCTGTTATTCCCAGTAAAAGCAAAAAAACCCAACCCTCTGATTAAAGTAACAGAGGAAATTATGTTCCTTTTTAAAGGCACTAATTAGGTTTCTGTGGAATGCTGGAGGGGGATGGGTGAACCCATCCAATCTACATGGATTTCACAGTTCATTTCCAACCTCAGCCAAATCTCAATTTATCTCATTAGAGAACAATATTTCAATCTCTCTTTTTTAGCCATAAACCAAAGCCAGCACATTTGACACTCCAGCTCCAAACCAGTGGTGGGAATTTGTGGGGAAAACAGTGGCAGGGATGTCCCAGGGTGACAATTATTGTAAGCAAAACAAGAGGCAGAAGCCACCTCGCCTGAAGCACTGGTGGCTGAGCCTATGATGCTGCAGATGCTTCAAGCCTGAATTAGCTTGGAAAACTCTGCAAGAGCAGAATAAACTCTAACCATCTTGCCCCCCAGAAATCATGGATGTGTGTGGTAGAATTCCTGAGTTTTCCCAGAAATCTTCATGTTGCTGAATTTCCACATTTCAGACCAACTTGTTCAGACCACAGACTCAGCCTGAGAAGAGCACGGACTGGCCAAATGCTCAAAACTGCAAAAAAAAAAAAAAAAAAAAAAAA
>VZTT01022567.1:21591-38689 GCA_013400855.1 Buphagus erythrorhynchus
GAGGGTTTTATGAAAATACGTTCTTACTATGTGAAAACAAAACCTGAAAAAAAAAAAAAAAAAAAAAAAAAAAAAACGGCCAAAATTCCCTAATTACACAAGTGATAGGATGACAGGACAGATAAAAATGTTCCATTTCTTACCAACAGGTTGGATTAGAGCCAAAAGATGTGCAACCATTGTCTTTTCACAGATAAGATGCTGTAGCAAGCAGCATCCACAGGGTTTATTTCATTTTCCTTTCTTTTTTTCCCCTCCTTTAAATGCAAAGCCCACTGTCTGAGTAACACACAGGGAAAAGGGAGCTTGTGGTAACCCCAGCCATGGCTGCTTGCAGCACTATTTGAATTCCAGTCCCAATTAGGGGGAGGAGGAGAGTGTCTGTATCCAGGGGGAGGATTCACTACTGCAGGATGTTGTGCTTAGCATCTGCAGAACTCACTTTGGGGGAAAAAAACAAATAAATTGGGTTGAATGCAAATATGACTGAAAGTAAGCAAAGGAAAAAGCAGCTGCAGTGGGGTTTAAATGTTGTATTCCCATGACTGCAGCCAGCTCCCAGATGGGAACCCAAGACAGGACTCACCATCACCAAAATCAGCTCCTAGAGAGCAGGAAGGGGAACAGGGGGTACAGGGGAACCCAAGTCCTGAAATGGGAGTGCAATTTGCACTCAGATCCAGCCAGGAAAGACAGTGTGGCTATAAATAGGAGTCTGCTGTATATTGCATGAACTGCACTGAGATCCTGGAAGGAAGCAAAAGCTGTTGTTGGAGCCTAAAACCATCTTAGGGAGAGAAATTTGGTGTGCAGAGCAAAGGGAAGAGAGAGGAGCACAAGGTGAAGGGGGAGGCACCATCCCTGCTGCCATGCTTGCTGTGCTCTCCTCACTCCCACCTTGGAGGAGACCCTATTAAATTCATCAAAATAATTTTCCTACAAAATTAGAAACCCCTTGGAAAGAAAAATTACAAAAGAGAGTTCAGGAACAGAAGGGTTTCCAAATGAGCTTCTCAGATTGCTGTGCACAGATATAGAACAAGGATTTAACCACCTGCTTCAAATGTGAGCCACAAAGCCACCTGGCAACGTCCAGATAGAAGATTCACTCCATAACTTCATGCAAATACAGGGCATAGTGCTTGGAACAACACATATTGCCTTAAAAATAAATGTATGAAATTTTCTCTGGAGCACGTGGAAATGCAACAGAAATATCTGAGAGCAGCTTGGGGGACTAAGAAGCCCTTGTTTTTCCAGGCAAGGAAGCAAAATTCCATTTGAAAGGCATCATCAAAATTATTTCTGATCTAATTTAAAGGATTACCTAAAAACCTAATAATCTTCAGTTGTAATTAGATAAATTGCATACTCAGATTGATGAAGCTTGTCATTTACAGCAAGAGCCCACATTCCTCTTGTCTGTGACAAGAATGCTCCATTGGAACATTCTTCCATTGGGAAAGCTCCATGAGTCAAAGCTAAGCAGCCAATGGGAGGTACATTTTTAATGCAGAGATGGCTTAAAGTCTCTGAAATGGACCTGAAAAGGTGTTTTTGCAAAGCAATAATTTATTGCCCTTACATTTAAAAAACCTCTTCCTTTTCCAGCCTCCACTTCCACTGGACAGTATTTGCCCAGCCCACATGGACAGACAGGCTGGAAGCTGCAGGTTGGGATTCCAGAAGAAATTGCTGTGCTGCATCTCCTTCATCAGCCTATCCTGCAAAATTCACTCAGGAAACAACAAGGGAAGTCCATCCCCTCAGCTGCCTCCTTAGCTCCACCTCAAGAATTCTCCTCTTCCCCAGACACTTCCTCAGAAGTACAAGCACCAGATTCTCCCCCAAGCTGCATTCCCATCTCAGGAAATGGAGAAAGAAGGGAAAAGTGCATCAGTGCAGCCATGGATATGATTAAATGTTCGTGTTCAACTAAAGCCATCAGGAGAAGCTGCATTTTTCCTTCCAGGACCTGAAGGAGCTACAAGAAAACATGGAGAGACAATTTCCAAGGGTCTGGAGGGACAGGACACAGGGAATGGCTTCCCACTACCAGAAGGCAGGGTCAGATGGGATGTTGGGAAGCAATTATTCCCTGGAAGGTTGGTGAAGCCCTGGCACACGGTGCCCAGAGAAGCTGTGGCTGCCCCTGGATCCCTGGAAGTGTCCATGGCCAGGCTGGACTTTGGGGCTTGGAGAACCCTGGGATAGTGGAAGGTGTCCCTGCCCATGGCGGGGAGCGGGACTGCATGAGCTCACACTAAAAGTTCTCTGTGAGATCACCATGGACATTGCAGATGTCTACAATAACCCTTCCTACACTTCACACACTAACCTCAGAATCACATAATCTTTTAGGTTGGAAAAGCCCTCCCAGCCCATGGAGCCCAAGCTGTGCCCCATGCCCACCTTGTCCCCAGCCCAGAGCACTGAGTGCCACCTCCAGCCCTTCCTTGCACACCTCCAGGGATGGGCACTCCAAAGCTCCCTGGGCAGCCCCTGCCAAGGCCTGAGCACCCTTTCCATGCAGAAATTCCTCCTGCTGTCCAACCTGAGCCTCCCCTGGCACAGCTTGAGGCCCTTTGCCCTTGTCCTGTCCCTGTTCCCTGGCAGCAGAGCCCGACCCCCCCTGGCTGTCCCCTCCTGTCAGGGAGTTGTGCAGAGCCAGCAGGTTCCCCCTGAGCCTCCTTTTCTCCAGGCTGAGCCCCTTTCCCAGCTCCCTCAGCCCCTCCTGGGGCTCTAGCCCCTTCCCCAGCTCTGTTCCCTTCCCTGGACATGCTCCAGCCCCTCCTGGGCTCTCTGGCTGGGACGGAACAATAAGCATGGAAGCAGCAAGGAAACATTCCCATTCCTCTGGAGGATGTAGTATTTACTTTCTTTTCAAAATTCTCTAAGAGTCACAAAAGAAATAGAAGTAATGGATAAGAAATGCTGAGATGCAAGAGGAAGAATCACACCAGGAGCTCCATCAGCACTACTCCAGATCTGCATGAAACAATAGGAATGCTGGGGCACAGAATCCATCAGTGCCTAATGCCTTTAAAGGCCGAGAAGAGAAATGTTTTCAAGGTGATAAAGTGGTACTCCTATAAAGAGGGCAGAGGCTCTACAAAACCTCGGGCCCAGCAGCCTAGAGCTCCTCATTTCTCCAGGAATTTTTAATGTATTGCCATCAAAAACAATTGCACGGAACACAGAGCCACCTGCACTAGCACCTGCCCTGGAGGAGGGTTATCCTGCACTTCCCCTGTCTGATGACACAAAACATCAACACTTGCAATAATAAAACCTTTGGGAGCAAAGCAAAGTCTTGGAGAGCAGTAGTGAGATGACTCACAGCAGGGCAAGAGCTCTGAAACACTCCTGGGACCAGCATTTATCCCAGACCTGCACTTTGAACAACAATAGGAGCCCCCAGCCCTTCCTTCCCTCCCCAAAACCCATCAATACCTTGGGAATAATCCATGTAGCAGGAATGAAGAACAGTTATCACAGAAGTAACTCCATTTCAAGGTACATAAGATGTAATATTAAATCAATAATTTAAATATACTCACGACTTATATTAATGTAAAACATCTCAGGAAAAAAGCTCTACCTCCCTACTCGACAGTGAGTTCTGAAATACTGCAACTATTCCTGCAATAAATGCTCAGGTTCTGTTCTTAAATTTAGTTGGCCTCTCCAAAACTTGCTAAAGCTCCAGCTTTTCTCCGTTTATTTTATAAAATATTGATCACTGAATATGATGAATTAACTGCAACCCAGAAATTTATAACATGTGTGCAGCATATAAGAATAAACTGCAGTTTTATTGGCTTTTCCTTTCCCTTAAGCTCATCTTTATTCTTATATATTCTCAAACCCTCAATATCACTAAAAATCATTGAGTTGTATTTCAAAGAATTTGTCTATTTAATGATACTTCACTGTTAGTAATTGAGCAGAAAGGGAATAATTTTTTAAAGAAATGGCAGTAATTGCTCCAAAATCCTCTTCTGGAGAGCAACAGATGTTATGGTGCTTCCTATAATACACATTTTTCAAGAAATACAGTTTTCCATTAATTTTATAGGACTAATTAGTTCCAAAATGCAGAATCCCATCCTCATTTTTCCTGAACTCCTGTGAGAGCACATGAACCCTGATTTCTTGGGGTTTGCAGCAGGGACATGAAACCAATATCAGTAATAAAGTCCTCCTTCCACCAAACAAAAAGACCCTTCCAGTTCCCAAATTATTTTTGAGAGAGGGGTGAGTCTGAGCACCACATGAAGCTTCTCAAAGTAAGAAGCAGCAATCACATGGCAATAAAGATTATACATATAAAATTATCATATTTTACAAAACATTTGCTATTTCTGTAAAGTTTTGTATCTGATATTTTAACTCTAATACTTAAAAACCACTTGAGGACTTCAAGGCAGCTGATTTGGGTCAATAGCTTTGGATTTCAAAGCATTAAATAAACCCTCTTCCAGTTCCCCTCAGACAAGAGTAAATACTCCAGCATTTATTACATATATTAGACACTAAACGCTGAATTTTCTTTCCACTTCTTATCTCAACACAGTCAACACAGTCCAAAACATGGTATTAAAAGGATAATGGATTGCTGTGAAAATGGGGTGAACTCAATGGCATTCCTGTGATTTCCAAAACAGATTATGAAACAAAATCATTCCAGTTCTGGGCAACCCCCATCTAGCTTCCAGCAGCCACATGCTGTGCACCTAACAACATTCCTGTGGAGGAATAAAATTCATCCATGCAGCCCAGCCTGCTTTTCTGTTTATTCAAAGGTTTAACTTCTCTTTCTCCCCCCATTCTCCAATATTTACCTTTCTTCCCATTCTTTTCATATTTATTGCCCTTCTCTTTTGTGTCCTCCTGCTTTTGTTCAATCCAAACACTTTCACACCTGTCTTGGAGAAAATCTGAAGGATCAAATTCTCTTCACGGAATCACAGATTGGGAAACACCTCTGAGATTATCGAGTCCAACCTTTCCTGAAGTTGCAGCTTCCCAACAAAAAGGACTGGAGGTCGTAACCAACCCAAACTAAGGAGCTTCTGAGGAGCAGGCACAGTGAGGCCATGGGACACACAGGATCCACATCCAGGCCTGGCAATGTCACCTCCACTCCAAAGTGACCTTCATTGATTTGCTCTTTCATACACAATCTGATCCGAGTTATGGAAATCCACTGGAGTGCATTAAAATGTCAAACTCCTAATGAAGCTGGTCTGGGAGACTGAGGAGCTGAGCTGGACACTGCACAGAGCTGTTCCAGGAGCTCTGACTTATGAGACAGGCACAGATAAGATTCCTGCACTCACACTGCTGGAGGCCTCATCATTTTCTGACACGTTATATTTCAAAGTACTCTTAATTTCCTCCAGTTATTCGGGGAGAAATGGTGCCGCACTGCAGTGATTCCAGCCAGCCTTCCCTAAAGCATGCACTGAATGGGAACACTGATCCCCCTCAAGTTTGCTTTCTGAGGGATAAATCTGCCACCTTTGAGTTCCCTTTGTTGCTGTGGAACAGCACAGGGAGAAATCACAGGCAGTGAGACCACCTCCCCACACACCAGTACTGTACNCCATGGCAGGGGGTGGGATGGGACAGACTTAATGGATCCCTTCCAAACGAAACCATTCCATAGCCTCACTCACAATAATCTCCTTGCTTCCAGCACCAGGAAGAAGCTTTGGCCATGCTCTCACCTCGAGACTGGAATACCACAATCCTGAAGAACAACAGGACAGCTCTAATGGTTCATCTCTTGCAAGATGCAACTTGCATTTGAATCCAGGCAATACAAAACCAGCACAGCAATCAACTCCAGCCTTTCCTACTTCCAGTAGGTTCTCGGCTCCAGTCATGGGTAAAACAGTAACTCACACAATCCAGCTGAATGTGCAAGTCCTAACTGGTTACAACCCAGAGTTCAGCAGCTCCCCCTTCTACACAAACCAATGCTTTTAATCAAACATTACTGGAGGGAGGTGATCTTGGGCACTGGTGAGACCACATCCATGTCCTATGTCCAGTTCTCATGGCCAGAGAGCCCAGGAGGGGCTGGAGCGTGTCCAGGGAAGGGAACAGAGCTGGGGAAGGGGCTGGAGCCCCAGGAGGGGCTGAGGGAGCTGGGAAAGGGGCTCAGCCTGGAGAAAAGGAGGCTCAGGGGGAACCTGCTGGCTCTGCACAACTCCCTGACAGGAGGGGACAGCCAGGGGGGTCGGGCTCTGCTGCCAGGGAACAGGGACAGGACAAGGGGAAAGGGCCTCAAGCTGTGCCAGGGGAGGCTCAGGTTGGACAGCAGGAGGAATTTCTGCATGGAAAGGGTGCTCAGGCCTTGGCAGGGGCTGCCCAGGGAGGTTTGGAGTGCCCATCCCTGGAGGTGTCCAAGGTGGCACTCAGTGCTCTGGGCTGGGGACAAGCTTGGACTCCATGGGCTGGGAGGGCTTTTCCAGCTTTAAAGATTCCAGGATTCATTCCAGCGTGATGTAAAGGTGTTCACTTCCTTCAACTGTTAACATATAGAGAACAGTAGGATGTTCTGAACAGCTCAGAAATATGACTGTAAAGCAGAAGATATTTAAAATAAAATAATAAAATAATAAAATAAAAGAAAGGCTTTCTGATTTGGATCATCCATACGGATTCAGTGATCTTAAATATGAAAAAAATGTCACTTGGCCATCTCTCTGAAGTAAAAGGGGCTCAGCATTCATTAGCTGGACTCACTGTCACCCTGTGCAGCTCATTAAGGATGCTGCTTTCTCCGTTCACACAGGAAACTGTTTAGAATTCTGCTGGACCTGCTCAGGCTTCCCTTTCACTAGAGCTGGAAAGGAAAAATCATCCAGATAATGAAAGCCAAACATCTGGCACTTTCAGCAAACACTTGCATCCTAATGATGGGGGGAGAAGTCATCCCTCTCATCAGTTCATTTCATCCCAGTCGTGTGGGTGGGCTGCAGAGATGGGGAGCACAGAAGCCTCTCTTCATCCCTCACCAGACTCTTGGATTGGGATCTAAAGGATGGATCTGCACTGCCACTGCTCACTGGGTTGACGTTCACACAAGGAAAAGCACATTTTTCAGGGATTATATGTAATATGTATATATTTATATATATTTATATAGTCTGAGAGAAAGAATAAGGCCAGGAGCAAGGCAAATTGAAGGCAGTCCTGAACAGGGACACTGAAGGCAAAAAGAAATCCTACAAACTTTGCACCCACACAGAGCAGTTCACTTGCCTGGCACTGATGCTTGAAGGGCTGATGCCGCTCTGCTCTGGAGAGTGAGTTGGGATTGTTCAGCCTGGAGAAGAAAAGGCTCCAGGGAGACCTCAAAGCTCCTTCCAGTGCCTAAAGGGGGTCCAGGAGAGCTGGAGAGGCTGGGNACTTTGCACCCACACAGAGCAGTTCACTTGCCTGGCACTGATGCTTGAAGGGCTGATGCCGCTCTGCTCTGCAGACTGAGTTGGGATTGTTCAGCCTGGAGAAGAAAAGGCTCCAGGGAGACCTCAAAGCTCCTTCCAGTGCCTAAAGGGGCTCCAGGAGCGCTGGAGAGACTTTGGACAAGGGGTGGAGGGACAGGACACAGGGAATGGCTTCCCACTGCCAGAGGGCAGGGATAGATGGGATATTGGGAAGGAATTGTTCCCTGGGAGGGTGGGCAGGCCCTGGCACAGGGTGCCCAGAGAAGCTGTGGCTGCCCCTGGATCCCTGGAAGTGTCCAAGGCCAGGTTGGACTCTGGGGTTGGGAGCAGCCTGGGATAGTGGAAGGTGTCCCTGCCCATGGCAGGGGGTGGCACTGGATGGGCAAAAGCCCCATCCAACCCAAACCATTCTGGGATTCAATGAAGTTCCCTTTGGCTCTGCTACAGGTGGTAGGGCCAAGCCAGGGGTCAAAACTCCCAGTGTTCCCACATGGATATCAAAGAGCTGCCGCACCCAACCCAGAGAGGAAAAGCCAGTTTCCCTCTGAGAAACTGTGAAGACCCAGAGCAGGGTCTAAAGAGACAGTGTTGGGCTGAAGAGGGTGCAGACAGAGCTTCCAACACGCTGGGATGAGGAGCAATCCCACTCCAAAGAGGGTGAGCATCCCTGCCAGGGAGAATGGCTCTTGGAAAGGCTGGGAGAGGCCTTGGTGGGAAGAACAAGCAGCTCCATGTGTCCATGTGTCCCTCAGCAGACACTGCTAATACCCACGATCCCTTGTTTGGAACCATTGAGGGGGACCATCTCCTAAAGCTTTCCAAGAAAAGGCCGCAGGGAAAAGGACATGAGGCCTTTCTCCCACTTTTAGAAGAGGAAGAAGAGCAATAAGGACAGGAACTGGGGGGATTAGCTTCTCGCTGTTCACAGAGACATCTCCATGCTATCCCTCACGGAATTATTTGGCACTAAGTCCTTGTGAATAGAGAAAAAGAAATACATTCTCCCTGGAGAGAAGCAACAGGTTCCACCCACACAATGGTTTGTGCTGCATTCTCAGTTGCCTGACACTGATCCAAGGCCAAGATTGTGCTTGGCCTTGGATCAATCCATCATCTTTCCCCTGGAAAGCTCTGAAAGCGGTGGTAGCAGCCTTCAGCTTTGTCTGGTGTGCAGCTCTTCAGCTGAGATGATTGTAGCAACAACTGTGCTCTCCCACTGCTCATAAATTGCCAGGATGTGGGCTCCACTCTCCATGGGAGGCTGGGAAATGGGGGTGATTCCAAGCTATTAAACTGGAAGTTACAGGGCCATGACTTCTTATCCCACTCCCTGCATTAAAGGGGAGCATTGCCTGTGGTGTGTTCAACATGCAAGCAAGTCAGACCCACCTGGGAGCAGGGGACAGGAGTCAAGGGAGAAGCATGTCCTCTCCACTTGTTTCCTGGCACAGCTGGGACCAGCACAGTCTGCTCGAGACTTTTGGCTGCATTTCAAGCAGTTCATGGAGCAAAGAGACTGCAAAAGCAACACAAGCGAGGCCCATCTTAGCTCTTTAGAAAACAAACTGGACTCTGCATGGGTCTGAAGGTTCTGACAGCACAAATTAAACCAGGTTTTAATGGTGCAGCAGAAGCAGACAGAGCCATCCACATCCTGCTTCTACCAGGCACAGCACTGGGTGTCCAGCCAGCTCAAACTCCTCTAGATCTGCCAAAGAGAGGACTGTCCATCAAAGAATCATGGAGTGGTTTGAGCTGGGAGGGACATTAAAGACCTTCCAGTCCCAAACCCTCTTCCACAGGTAGGCAGGGGCACCTTGCAGCAGACCATGTTGTTCCTAGCCCCATCCATCCTTGCTGCAAACCCCACCCCATTCCATGGTACCACTCCAGCCTCGCTCACTCCTTCAAGTGTCAGTTTGCTGGGAAGTTCATCACACAGAGCATCTCCCCTGCCAGGGCCTCATGAGATCCATCATCTGGGCAAGCAGCAGCTCCAGAGAAGACAAATCTTCTACATCCACGCTCCAATGCCCTGGCAAGGATGAATTAACATTGTTGGTGTCCAGTAGTTTTTCTCCAGGCCCACCTTGGGAAGAGTCAGCCCCACCACCACCAACAGCTTCATTCCATGTTCAGGCCAGAAGTAGGGAAACAGAGAGAGGATTTTGTGTAGCTTTTTTTCTACAACATTCATGACTTCAGAGGTAGGTCAGGTATGCTGTAATCCACCTCTTTTGGGACTGCAGAGTCAAGTACTGAATAGTGTTAAGTGTTACAGAGTAGAATGATCATGGGGAGTTTTTGTTGTAATTGTGATGAAGGATCAAGGGGTGGATTTTGTGGAAATTGTTCGTTTTTGTTCTGTGTTGTGTTGGTTTTGGGGTTGGAAATTTGTTTGGTTTGGTTGTTTTTGTTGTTTTAAGTGAAGGTTGTGTGATGAATGTGGATTTTAATGATAATTCTTAAACATTTTAAATAAGGTTTCCAACACAGTGTCCACTCAGCAACAACAGCCCTGACCAGTTCATCAGCTGGTTTCCAAAGAATGCTGTGATGACCTTACCTGGTTCACAGTGATTTCATCCCTGCCCAGGCTGCACCAAAGCAAGGAGAAGCAGAAGCTGAGCCACACGAGTGGTCCTGAACACAGAGTTACGGCAATACACAGCATTTCTAAAGCAAATGCTCAGGGAAGTTCCAAAACAGAGCCCCCAAAGCACCAAGTGTAGGGAAAACTCATTACAAAGCTTTTAAAGAAAGGATACAGTGTGAG
This sequence comes from Buphagus erythrorhynchus, assembly GCA_013400855.1. NCBI lineage: Eukaryota > Metazoa > Chordata > Aves > Passeriformes > Sturnidae > Buphagus > Buphagus erythrorhynchus. The sequence goes on from VZTT01022567.1 coordinate 31,828, forward strand.
AGTACCTCGCCAAATTAAAATTGTGGGTTATTTATGATCCAGGGATGTCAATTTATGGAGCAAGAATGGCTCTGTATCCCATGGCCAGCTCCCAACCTTTGTGTCAGACAGCAGCTGTTTGATTTGGCTGCTCCCTGGGCTGGGAGAGCTCTGCTGCTGGCTGTGCCCAAGGTGGGAATGCAGGGATTTCTCTAAGTTTTTGACATGGATTCAGAGCCCATTTCCTGGGACCAGCAGTGCAGCAGGTCCAGCACTCACCTCCACAGCTCAAAACTTTACATTGACACCAGAAGGGGACTAAAAACAGTCAACACCCCTCCCTAAACCTTTCACCCACCAAGCACTTCTACCAGAGGACAGAAATCCCATGGGTGGGATTCAGGGAATGAGCAGGACCTGCAGACCATGGCAGGATCAGGAGCTGTCACTGGAGAAATCTAAATTCCTCCACATCCCAGAAGCGTCTTGGCTTCAGCACACTCAGTCTTTAACAAACCGTTTTTGTCGCAGTGAATCACCTAAAATTACAGCTCCAATTGCTCATGGACTGTCACAATCCTGATTTATTCAGGCCTCGTTTTGAGCTAAGATAGTGGAAGTGCTTAAAAATTATAACATTTGTTTAACTCAGAATCTAACGTGTTCTTGCATGCTGGGAGGCAAAAGAGCATCCTCAAGAACTGGTAATTTTTGGAAATGCAAAAGGTGTTGCAGCATCTCGAGTGTTACAGAGGAAGTAGATTCAGCTGCCATGGCTTCAAAGCCAAAGCTCTGGTGACATCCCAGAGACAGAACAGTTTCAGGAGGAAAAGCCATTCAAATCCAAAGCTCTGGTGATATCCCAGAGATTGAACTGTTCCAAGAGGAAAAGTCACTGCAGAATTTCACTTTATGAAAAGTGCGTGTGATAATAAAAACCGTTATAAAATGTAAGTAGAAATTTTGTGCTTTAATAGAGCTCACAATTGTTTCTGGATATTGTGATACAAAAGTTTTCTTAAAAGCCTCGATTTCAGCTGAGATTTTTGCAGTGGAACCTTGCAGCTCTCTCTCCCTCCATCAAACCAACAGTTTGGATCTATGTATGCATGAATTTTGGACTACCTTACACTGGAGGAAATAAAAATAAAATATCTTCTCTACAGAGGGACCAGAGCAGCAGCATTTGAAGGAATGTGTTCTGAGGAATGCTTGTGCTCCACCAGGACCGAGCAAACAAATCCCACATCCCTTGTGCTGCCCAGATGAAATAAACTCTGATTATTCAGTTTTGTGGGAGCCATAGTTAATGGCAGGGTGAAAACATCAATGCTGTTCCCATGTCTGGCCTAATCTGGGGCAGAATTTTTCCATTTTGGTTCTCTCAAAGAGCTGCCAGAAAGGCAGAACCATTGGGGCAACCAGCAAACTTGATCTTATTGCTTCTCCAGACATGAGCAGAGAAGATTCTCCAAAGGATTTTTCCTTGGAGACAGAGACAGGGAGCCAGAAAAGAGCCATATGTTAAATTTCAATATTGGCTGTGATCAAAATCACTCTGGGAAGGGCTGATCCAGGCAAATTGCATTGAGGGGCAGTAATGCCATAAACTGGAAGCAACACATGGGCAGCTGTGGTGTCCTTAAGAGAATTAAGAACTCTTTAGAAGTTGGGCCACCGTTGGGGAATTTCATTTTCCAGATACAAAGAACAAAAATTACAAATAGCAGCTTAATTTGTGTGCTCTCTTAGAGGATTGATCCAGCAGGAAACCTTTGTATCTGGGAGAAATAAGGTTAATTCATTCTCAGCTTGGAGAGGATTCACTGACAGAAAATAAACTGGATTTGAATGATAATCAGCTGATTAAACAAGATGGAAAAACAAAAGATAAAGGGGTTGTAATTAAGGGTTATCAGCATTTGTTTGGAGAAAAAAAATAAATTAAGGGAAGTAACTAGAAAAATCAACTGAAGTGAGGAGCTCAGGTATCTGAAAATGAAGGAGGCCCAAAAAAATCTTCAAATGCCAGGTGACAAACATTCCAAAGAAAAAAGAGGGAGGGAAAGATTCTCAAGATGAAGGACTTTGTATGGGTGCACAGGTAACAGGGAACTACCTCCAACAACAGAAGGCTTTTCTGAAGAAACCTATGGAGTTTTAAAAAGCCTACAACCAAACACAATGAAGAAGTTAAAAGAAAATCTAGGGAGAATTGGTATTACAGAATCTCAGGAAGATCTCAAGAATGCAGTATTTTCCTGGTTTTGGGAACTTTATGAAGATTTTTCAGTGCTCTATTAAGACAGGGGTCAAGAAAAGAACAATGTGGGTTCCTCTGCAGCAAGATGGGTATTTTGGGAAAAATAATCACCAAATCACTACGCTTGGAAAAGATCTCCAAGGTCATCAAATCCAGCGAGTGTAAGTACAAAGGAAATTTTTGACCTTGTTTTCAGTAAGGGTGTTAATATTTACCATGGGAGGAGAGGGAGGAAGTGAGTAGTGAAGAAATTAAAATGAAAAAAGAAATGAAATAAAAAATAAGAAACACAAGGGTACAAAAGAAGAAATCATCATAAAGGGAATAAAAGCTGTAGGGGCCATTAAAGTCAAAGCTGGAGTTTGGAAACAAACAGCACATCTCCTTTGACTGGGATACTGCAGACAATTAAAGAGCTTGGAATAAACTATACATGCTTAAGAGAAGAATTCTCTCCAAGTCTACACCACTTCCTTCAGTGGTACAGAGACCCAAGCACTCTTCTCTTCAAATTTCCTTCCAGACATGAAAGCACAGGGAAATATGAGCAACTTTCTTATTATTCAGCACAAGGTAGCTCGTGAGAGACTAACTAAGAGATTACCTCATCAGATAACATTCCCCAAACGCTGGAGATCCCATTAATCTGGGGTTTAGCTGAGTATTCAGCAGTGTCACGTGGGAAAATGGGAATTAAGCTGCAACCAGCAGAGGCATTCAGGGGTAGGTGAGCATCTGGTTCATGGGGAGACAACAGCAGAAGTCCTGAAAACTTAAGTGATTATTAGAGGGTCTTAAAATTCAGGCTTGGAACTGATCTCATTCAACATTTCAGCAGTAACTGTGTCACTGATGGTAGGAACAGGCTGACCCTATGTGACACAGCAGGGACACAGGTCTTGGAGGAGGGGCCATTGATAGCACCCAGAAATAACTGGAGGCTCTGAAGGACTGAAGTAACAGAAGCAGGATTAATTCAGAGAGGCACAACTCAGGGTCAGGTACTCAGGGAGTCCAAGACATTTCCTGGAGTGCTGTGGAGAGCCCAGTGGAAGTCACCAAGGAGGAGCAGGGAGTATGAGTTCATTCCAGCAGGCTGATAAAACCTCCATTTTTACAAAGGCATGGAGTGACAAGGAGGAGCAGCTTCCCACTGCCAGAGGGCAGGGTCAGATGGGATACTGGGAAGGAATTGTTCCCTGGGAGGGTGGCAGGCCCTGGCACAGGGTGCCCAGAGAAGCTGTGGCTGCCCCTGGATCCCTGGCAGTGTCCAAGGCCAGGCTGGACAGGGCTTGGAGCAGCCTGGGATAGTGGAAGGTGTCCCTGCCCATGGCAGGGGTGGCACTGGATGGGCTTTAAGGTCCCTTCCAACCCAAACCATTCTGGGATTCTAAAAACCAAAAGCCCAACCCCACCCTTGTTTTTGGAAGGGATCAGTGATGACACCAGGGGAGATATGGCATTAAGACTGCAGTACCAGCCCCACAGCTGGAGATGCAGATGGTCTTTCCAATCTGAGGCTCCTAATGCACATTTAAAATTATGAACTCAGAACTAGTGGTGCTAAAACTGGCTCCAAACATCAGCGTTGCCACCTCTCAGCCCCAAAAGTTCACTGGTACTATTAAACTACACCAATGCCCTTCACAAGTTCGCTCTTTGTGAAAATTTGCTTTTTTATTTTCTTTCTTTTTGTTTTTTAATAAAGCTGATGACTGTGAATAAAAGTCTTCCATAGAAACACAAAAAATACTAATCCACAATTTAAAAAGCAAGTTAAAACTGGACATCTCAAACCACAGCCTGCAGCACAGAAGAAATTAATTCACACTTTATACCTTTAACCCTTACAACAATTTAGCTGTACAGCAAGCTATGATCAGAATCCAGCACAGCCACTTAGTTTTATTTTTCATCTAGAGAGTTTAATTTTCATTCATTTCATATTATTTGAAAGTAGTTGTGAGGAAAGTTTTCTTCAGTATAGAGACCCATCTCCTATTCCTAAAAGAAGACATTACCAGACAATCCCAGATACCAGGAAACCAGGATGTTCATAAAAAGAAAAAGGAGAGAAAAAAAAATCAAATTCTAAACCCCCAGTTTTATAATAGGAAAAAAAAAGGCTCTAAAGCCTCCCCACCCTTCCAAGGAACATTAAAAATTTTGCAGCACAATTTTCCAGGCGACTGCCTTTGTGGCAGAGCCATTACACCTGAGCAAATATGACACAAGGTGACAATACAATTATTTCAAGCAGTGATTTAGCATGAGTAGAACACCATAAAGAATACATCGAGCCCCAAACTTCTCCACAGACTGCACATTCCCTCTCCAAGGGTAAGGTGTGAAACACAGCACCTGGGAGTAACTTTCTTGCCTCAGCAGCTCCAGACAAGAGCTGGGAGTGGAGGCTTCATCCTTGAGCACAGCTGTCCTCTCCTTGAATTCCAGTTTTTATTTCTTAGGGGTGCACCTGCCAAGCCACAGGGATCATGTTCCTGAAACCTGAGTGCTACCACAGACAGATAAAATGCATCAAATTACCCCTGGCTCACCGTTCTGCTGCCTCCCCTGGCAAAGAAAACCCCAAAGCAACACTGATATTCTGATACGAGAAACTGAGAATTCACAGGCAAAGTCTCCAGCTCTCCAAAGCAAGACTCCACCGTGTGAAAGTCCAGGCCATTAATATTATTAATTATTTACCATATCTCCTGCAATATCAGCTTCCCAGCTCCACCAACCAGCTGAGGGGAAGGCTTGAGGGGAAGGAAGGAAGGAAACATCGACTTGGGGTTACCCTTCCACAGGGAATGTTGTGTGCTTGTGTGACAACACAGCACCTTAAACACCATCTCCCTTCGTGTGGAGAAATACAAACACACACCTCCCCTCTGCCTTCAAATGATGCATCAGGTTTACTAGTTTGCAGTTTACTTGTTTGCACTTGTTTACAGTTCTCCAGATTAAATGGGATGCAGTAATCACTAAAATTCCCCATTTAAAACAAAAAGAAAACTGAAGTAGTGGCAGCATGGCAAACAACACCAGGCAAGGAAAATGCAGGATTCCATGAACAGTGATTACTAAAACAATACCAATGTAACAGACAAGGAATAAGTAAAAAAAGAAAAAACAAAACAAAACAAAAAAAATCCAAACAAACAAACAAAAAAAGCACCAAAAAAAACCCCAAAACAAAAGTATGCTGTAAGAAGAGTTAAATATGAAGGAATTAAAGGTATGATCAAAAGAAAAGAAAAAAAAAAAAAGGAGTGTTTTCTGTTTTTTGTTTTTTTTTTTTTTTTTTAATTAGGGTTAATTCTGGTATGAGAAAAAGGCGAGAGAAGCTGACAGAAAGTACTAACAGAGCACTTACTACTGAGTGTAGAGGCTTATCACGAAATTAGCCAGGTACAAGCCCTTAAGTTTTCCAACCCTCAACTCTAAAAACTGCAAAACCCAGGCAGAATGCTGCTGGCCATGGGAGTGCTGCAGAGGAGTTCCTCTGAGGAAGGGGACCGGAGCTGTGGGACCTCCACGGTGCCACCAACATGAATTTCCAGTCCAAACAACTGAAAAACGAGTGTTCAGGTCTTTCCTCTCTCACTGCAGGGAAAGCACAGCGATGGAGACACAGTCCTCAGTCTGACAAAGGACAATAAACCCCGGCGGTTTTTACTGACTCCCCCACTCCAAATCTAACACAATGAGGAAATCATGCTTCTTCTAAAGAGGTAAATAAAATATTAGTCCTGGGCGTACTTTTACCCGATTTCCCAAGGAAATCAAACACAAGACCCCCCAGCCTGAGTTGGCAGTTCAAAGTTTGCTGCGCTGGGTGATGCACCAAGCTCCCCCCACGTCTGCACAGGGAGCGAGGATACCCTGGCACCCTCCGCTCTGCTTCCCGAACAACCCCCGAGCTGGAACAGAGCAACAGCGAGCCCAGCACAACGCACCTGTCAGCAAACAACCCGAGGAAGAGCAACGACGGGGAAAAAAAAAAAATACCTCGGCATGTCAGAGCGGGAGGCGCCCGGCCATTCCCCACCGGCGGCTCCGCATCCCGGCTGCTCCCGATGCAGCGGCGGGCAGGGATGCGCCTGCCCCTCGCCGGCGCCGGGCACTCCCCCGCTGCCAGCCCGGCTTCCCAGCACCCCCTGGCACTGCCCCTCTCCCCCTCTCGGCTCCCAGCGTGGCTCTGAGCGCTGCCGGCAGGGCTGGGTGCCCGAGCCCCCCGAGCCGCTCCGTCCCCCCGCAGCTCCGTGCGGGCTCCCGCTGCCGGGGAAGGCGGCAGCTCCCGCTGCCTTCCGCGGATCGTTTGCCAGGACAGCAGGAATGCCTCCCGCTGGAGCCCGGCTCGGCACAGCCATGCTGCTGGCTCAGGCTCTCTCCTCCCCCGGGATACGAGTGCCCGGTGCCACCGCCTAAAGCAGGGTCTGGAAAAGAGCTCAGGCTTTTCCTCACCTTCGCGGAATCTGAACGGCATTCCCTGAAACTCCCGTTTGCGATTCCTTGAAACTTCACGGACTCGCCGTGCAACTCGTGGGAGACCACCCGGGCATCTAACGGAGCTTATTTAAATCAGAGAATCATGGTTTGGGCTGGAAGGGA
>VZTT01022569.1:0-22670 GCA_013400855.1 Buphagus erythrorhynchus
CAGGCTGTGCCAAATCAACACAAACCTGTTTTTTCATCTATCCAACTAGCACTGCTTGGCATTGGCTGTTTGGTTGCTTTTGGCAGTATTTAGCAGAGCAAGGGGAGTCCTCACCATGCTGGGCTGCACAGGCTGGTGGGGCACCCCCAGGCACGTTCCCTGTCCCCTCACTTAGCAGAGGGGTTTCCATGGGGGTCTGGATGTGGGGTTCCTTTGCACTGTGGAGAGATGCTTGCAGCCTTTATAGGAAGGCAGGCTGTCATGGAGCAAATGCAAAAGCCAGCTCCAGGTGGCTGCATGGCTCTGTCCCTCATCTCATGTCAGTATCAGACATCCCCACGAGGCACAGAGTGACCACAAACTCCCCAAAAACCTCTTCAATCCCTCCAGCAGCATACCATGTTGCTGTTGCTTAGACCTGACATGGAGGTCCAGCAAACTAATGAGATTGTGTCCCCATGCAGCGAAAGCCATAGGAATATCAGAGCCAGTCAAAGTCCCCTACTCCAAGTTCCTGATGTACCCTGAGGACCTGTTTGTTGTGGGCTTGCCTGAAGGCATCCTGCTGCGCCGCCCCAACTGCTTCGGGATTGCCAAGCTGAAGAAGATCCTGCAAGCGAGCAACAACATCCAGTTTGTCATTAAAAGGTAAGGCAGGTGGGGTGGCTGTCCCTTGGGGAGGATGTTTCTGCTCAGAGCTCCTGCTGCTGTGCAGTGTCCTGGGGAGCACCCATCACTTGGTCACCTCCAGTAAATTTGCTTGATCAGAAGTAGACAAGGGTTGTTGGAGCTGTCCGTGGGAGGTAGTGATGGTGTTGTCACCTTCATGTCTTTTGGGGTTTTAACCTGCTTTTGCAAAGGTTTGGCCACCTCAGCAGGATGGGTGAAGAGGCCTTTAAACTTCAGGATGCCCTGATGTGGAGCAAGGACAGGGGCTGGGAGCCCTGGAGGGTTTTCCTACAGAAAGCGGCTCCAGCTGAGGTCCAGATGTGCATATGTGCACATGGGATGCTGCAGACATGAGGAAAGATGCCAACCCTGTGCTGGGGAGGGAGGGTGTCATAAGAACTGTGGGAGGGCTGTGAAAAGCCACAACCAATGTAATATAAGAGCATTTCCCTGTAAGAAGAAACTGATCCAGCAGAGATGGATTTTAAGATGTCTTAGGTATTTTGGGGGCAGTTTCTCACCCAAATGTTGGCACAACCAATGCTGCAGGTGACTGAAACAGAAAATAAATATTGGAAGCATGGAGATTTTGTGGTGTCAGAACAGCAGCTCTCAGGTCAGCTCAACCATATTTTGAGGCTTCCTCCTGTCCTGATCTCAGATCCATTCCTTTGTGACACAGCTTCAGTGTACCTTGTTAACAAGACCTCACTATGCAGCTTTAGTATTAGGTATCCAAATGGCAATTTTTGGGGTCAATTTTATGTTGAAAGAAGCCATGCACAGATTCTCCCATCCCTAAGAAACGTTCAGAACCAGATCCACTAGAAGTCTCTAGCTGCTGACTTAAGCTGCTCAGTCATCACCTGCTTAATCTCATCCCCAGGAGTGACACATCAGCTCATTAAAGAGTCTGTCAGCATGAAAACTGTGTCCAAAGTTCTCCTGCTGTGTTGCAGGAGCTTTTAAATGGCATTAGCCAGACAGAGTGAACGGTTTGTGTCTGTAGGAGTGTTGTCCTGAGGATGCTGGGGCAGCACGTTGTCGCTGGCAGGGAGGTCATTCACCTGCCCTCTGCTTGTCCCTGTTTTCCAGACCGGAGCTGCTGGCAGAGGGCGTCAAGGAGTCGGTGTCAGACAGCCTGGCAGCCAAAGGTAGGCTGAGACACAGCCGGCAGCTGGGCTGTTGAGGTCTGGGTAGGAGAGGAGTGAGAGTGGTTTCCTACAGCCTTCCCTCCCCACCTTGTCTTTTGGCTGGAAACCCCCTCCCATGCTCCCCCCTTGGCAGCACTGTGAATCCTAATTGCTCTTGTGTCCCCTGTCTCAGCTGCCGACGAGAGGGACTCGAGCGAGGCGCTGCTGGAGGATGCTGTGAAGAGACAGGGCTTCCAAGGTGTGGGGCTGGAGCCACATCTGGGGCTGAGATGGAGCCACATCTGGGGCTGAGACAGAGCCCCTGCTGGGAGGCTGCATGGGACAGACCTGGGAAGGGAGTGCTGCAGGTGTTGGGGCTCGGTGGGTTGGCAGAGGAGCAAGACAAGGCTGGGAAGAAGGAGAGAAGGAGGTGGGCTGAGAGGATGCAAAGCACAGGCAACTAGAAGATGCACAGGCAGTCCCAGAGGTCCAGGAAGAGGTTTGAAGTGCTCTTCATGGTGCCCTAATTAACCAACTTGGTTATCTCCCTGTGTGACCTTGTGAGATGCATAATTAAGTTTCCAAGCCTAGGGGTTTGCCTTTTCTGGGGCTTTTTCCACCTGTGTGATGTTTGTATAAATGCCACTCGAGTTTAACTGGCAGCAGCATGGTGGCTCCCTTGGGGGACAGAGTGTCCTGTGTGCTGGACAGGCAAGTGCTGCCCTGCTCAGGCATCTCTTCTTGGGCCCTGGGGGCCTGTGCAGGTTTGCACAAGGATAGGGAGCTTTTTCAAAGCCTTTGGTTTTTCTGAGAGGCTTTGGAGTGTGTTATATTTTAATGCTAGTAATTATCACAACTGAATCTTCAATTTCACGTGGCTTTTATTCTTAGCAAACAGGCAAGGGAAAAATAACCCAACATATTTCTGTTTAGATTATTTTTAAGGACTTTGAATGACCCACTCCACAGATTAGCTAATTGCTAGATAAGGGCTTTCCTATAATTAGAAAATGGCATTACTTAAAAGTCACAGAGTGCCTTTTAATATACCAGCAGAAATCTATAATTGTTTCTTTATTTTACAGAAAATTATGATGCCAGGCTTTCCAGAATAGACATTGCTAATACGCTGCGGGAACAAGTCCAGGACCTGTTCAATAAGAAATATGGTGAGAAACCAGGCTTGTTTTATTCCCCCCACTACTCCTTCCTAATTTTTTGCTCTTTATTTCTCCCTTCTGCTCCTGATTCCTTCTTGCCAGGTACTTTTTCTCATCTCCCACTTGAGCTGCTGGTACTTAGGAGGGCCAGGAGGGAATGGCAGATCTGGGATTTGGTGCTGTTTGCTGCAGGAGCTGTGGGAACACAGGAGTGGTGGGAGGTTGGGAAGGGAATAGGAGCAGGCTGTAGAGAGTGCTGGGGGACAGGAAGATGCTGCTCCTCCTGTTCCTAGAGCAGGGAAATGCTATTATCCCCATGTTGTGGTTTAGGAATGCTATACCCCAGTTTAGTGTTCACATTGAAGCACTGCAAACCATGCACTGCTCGTTCACTTGTCCTTCCCCCTCTAACTCCCCTTGTGGTGGGTTAGAGAGGAGACTTGGAGACACAAAAGGTAAAAATCACATACTGAGATACTATTGAGTTTACTGGAAACAGCAATGGAATAAGAAAACAAACAGTAACAGCAACAATACCAATAACAGAGGGAACCAGCACTACCTGACCACTTCCTTTGCCACATTTACTTGACCAGAAGGGACCCCTTCCTTCATTCGTGGAAAATGATGTGAGGTGATACAGAATAAGCTCTAGCTCCTAGCCTTGCCCTCTCCTGGCTACTGCAAAAATTAACCCTGTCCTGGCCAGAACCCTTTATTCTATACCACTTACATCACGCCAAAATTCTACACTTTCCAACTATATACATATGTGTACACAAGCACAGGAATCATTTCTATAGTCACTATAGTCCCTCCAAGATGTTTGTTGATTTTGTCCATGATTGTGGGTTCTGTCCATCTTAGAGGTCTTCCACAGAGCTGCTGTGCTTTTGGCTGGTTGCAGCATCAGGAGCTCATGGCTGGTGTATCTGGAGCAGTCCATCCTCACTGGCCATGGCACTTTTGGCAAACAGTGGCAGTGTCACTCAGCGACCAGTATTGGACAGTTCAACATTACAAACTGTTCTCACTCAAAAATCAAATTCCCTGGGGGGACTCATCATGTTTCCCTGTCCCTCTGCATCACCTACCAAGTGCACACAGGTCCTTGGGCAAAAACAATCCCATGGACAGGTTTGCCTTTGCTTGAGGCAGGACTAATGCAAACTGTCTTCCCTAACACATTTTCTATATGCACCATGGGGACTTTATCCTCTTCTGCAGTACAGGAGGTTTTGATTGGGCAGGGCCAGCTTGATTGGTAGAGCCTCAGGTGTTAACTAACCAGGTGGCCTTTGCTAAATGTAGATCCCAATGTCTGAAGGTATTGCTTTCAGCATTGCTTTCAGTGTGAATTTAACAGTGCATTGTACCATTCAGTTTTTCCAGAGGCTGTTGCATGAACTTGGCACTGGTGAGGCCTCACCTTGAGTGTTGTGTCCAGTTCTGGGTTCCCCAGTATAGGAAGGATGTTGAGATGCTCAAATGCATCCAGAGATGGGCAACAAGGCTGGTGAAGTGTCAAAAACACAAACCCTATGAGGAGTGGCTGAGGGAGCTGGGGTTGTTCAGCCTGGAGAAAAGGAGGAGGCTCAGGGGAGACCTCCTCACTCTCTACAACTCCCTGCCAGGGGGGTATAGCCAGGTGGGGTCAGTCTCTTCTCCCAGGATACTACTGGCAGAATGAGAGGACACAGCCTTAAGCTTCACCAGGGGAAGTTTAGGCTGAACATTAGGAAAGAATTCTCCACAGAAAGAGTGATGGGGCATTGGAATGGGCTGCCCAGGAAGGTGGTGAAGTCCTGGATGTATTTAAAACCATCCCTGGATGTGTTTAAAAAAAGATTGGATGTGGCACTTAGTGTCATGGTTCAGTTGATAAGGTGGTGTTAGGTCACAGGTTGTACTTGATGATGTCAGAGATTTTTTCCAATCTAGTTAATTCTCTGATTCTGTGATGGGGTATACAATACACCTGCTCAATCCTGTGCTTTCTGGCCCCGGTGTCAATGAGGTTATTTTTGGAATGAGTCCCACTGTCCAGCTCAATTCTTTCAGTGTGCCCTGTTACCACAGGACCTGCTTTTCAAGGCACAGGATGGTGTTCCAGGCAGTGGCATGTCACTTTCTCAGGGTCCTGTAGTTGCCCAGGGGTGAACTTCCAAACCACTAGAGCCAAGAATTTCCCCCAGACTTAGTCCATTTTCTACTACATTCCATGCCACTCATGACTATCCATCCTTGGGGCAGATATCTGAATAACTTGCCTAGAAATCTCTTTCTTGACTCTAAACATAGTGTGGACCACACTGAGGAGACCTGGCAGACAGCAACAAGTGCATGGTTTCCTTAACATAGAATTGTAATAGGCCTGAAGGAGAAAAAGGAGGTGGAAAGCTGGGGAGAATCATCCTGCCCTGTTTCCCCCCACAGGCTGGGTACAATTATTAATGAATTCCCAGAGGCAGCATGCAAGGTCAGGGCAGGGGAGCAACACTGAGCACATATCCCAGATGACCCTCACTGCCCTTGATGTCACCATGTTACAAACTGCCATCCCTCAGTACAGCAATAAAACAATCCTGACCCCTCTCCCTGCTCTGAACAAGAGCACCATGAGGACATGGTTCATGTATGGGAGTATATACAGGATTAGGTACCACAACCATGTGAGCAAACCAAGCAATGTTGTGACCAGTAGTTTTGTGCCTAATAACCTCTGGGTCCTAGCCATACCCCCTCCAGGCTACTGCAAAAATTAACCCTGTCCTGCCACAACCAGGACACATTTTCTAGGCAGGGATAAGTCCTGCCCAGGTACTTGCAAGGAAATATGTAGCTTCAATCCCACAGCCAGGCCTAAGAGAGGGAACATACCTGTGGAGTTACCTCCAAATATCATCCCAAAGCAAAGAGCATCCCTCCCACTTTCCATCCCTCCCACTACAGTGCATGGGCATCATCCTGCAGGATGGTGCATCTCCTCAGCCCGAGGAGCTCTGCTGCACACATCTGCCTGGATTGGACCCCTCCACCTCCATCATGGAGGCAGCCTGAAAATGTTGGCCCTTGATCTAATGCTGACCTGGTGCCTCGAGCATCCTGCCCACACTGTGCTGTGCCTTGGTAGGGCTGGGGATAAAGCCAGAGCTGCAGCAGAAATGGCATCCCATGCACACTCACTACTTAAATTACCACTTGCTTCTCTCCTAGGTGAGGCCTTGGGGATTAAATACCCTGTGCAAGTGCCATACAAGCGCATTAAGAGCAACCCAGGGTCAGTGATTATAGAGGGCCTTCCTCCTGGGATCCCTTTCAGGAAGCCCTGCACATTTGGCTCCCAAAACCTGGAGAGGATTCTGGCCGTCGCTGATAAAATCAAGTTCACTGTGACAAGGTATGTGGTGAGAGGTGTCAGCCATCCTGTGGAGCCAGAGAGGGGACAGGAGGGGCCCCACCTACATGCACTCCCTGCTCTGCAGCCCCATTGGGGCAGGTCTGTAAGTGCCTCCAGTCCTCCAAGCAATTAAGGTGGCAGCTAATGGTTCATCAGAAAGGAGGGGACCATAAAACAGATACCCCTGCTTTCCTGCCATCCACTGCCTGAGGAGATGATGGGGAAGGCAGTGGTAGGAGAAAAAGGTGCTTGGTGTGATTGATCTCCAGGCAGAGAAATCTCAGCCCCTTTTTTAGGAGGCTTGAGACAGATTATTGCTGATGCAGGGCAGTGCTCAGAGCCTGCTGTGCTTTAGCACCCCCTGTTCATGGCAGAGTCCTCTGCCTGTCACAGCCAAAGGGATGGACACAAGGGGGAAGGGAGGGAAAAGCACTTGAGCTATGTATCACTCTAAGGTGAGTCAGGAACAAAACAGGCTTAAGAGTGGCTCTGTTACCTTTTTGCTGGACCATGCTGCTTGTCTTCTTATCAAAGGGGCACGAGGTACATCATGCTGCCCCAGGCAGGGGTTGCTGCCCTGAGCAGGGACCCCCATCCCCACAGAGCTCCTGTTGGTCCCACATGAGCTGTGTGAAGGACAGGCTGATCCCCAGCCTTCCATGGGCCATGGGAGGGTGTTCAGCCCAGGTATGTTTGCTTCCTGGTACCATTTCATTTTAAATCTCCTTTCTTCCTTATTTTTCACAGGCCTTTTCAAGGACTCATCCCCAAACCTGGTAAGAGATTTTACCTTTTTGCCTAAGCAATGCATTGGCTAGGTGTTTAGTGGTGGTCAGGGAGTTGTAAACTGTGGATGGCAAACAACAATTTTATCAGCTGGAGGAAGGTTGTTCTGATTTCACTTTCCTGGGCATCCCACTTTGGTTTTGTTGTTGTTTGGTGCATTTATTGCTTGAGACAGCTGGCCTCAGCATCACCCATCAGTACTGCTGCTGATGGGTGCCTCATGTTGCCTTGAAATGATGGCATTTTTCAAGAGCTAATCTAGGGCAGGGTTCTGTTTTCTGTATTTAAGAAAGCACCCACTTTCTTAAGTGTTTTCTTAAAATAAATCTGTGTTGTAATGAGCTGGTGGGTTGGGTGGTGAGAGAAGGTCGGGGTAAGGGGGCATTGCCCAGGAGGGTCCATGTTGGGCTGCAGCAGCATGGCAGTGAAATCCACTCCAGCTCATGAACATTCCACAGGCAGATATAGCAGGGAAGGCATGGCAGAGGAGAGGACAGGGTGTGCTCCATACACAACTGCTCAAATCATCATCCCAGAGCCGTGTCCTTCACTGGCAGTCCCTGCAGTAGCTGTCCCTCATTTCTTGGCTGCTCAGAAGAGAGAGCTGCTGTCAGAAACGTGGGTAAAAACCTGCCTCTATTTTAAATGTCTGTAATTACAACTGTTGGAAGAGCACAGATGGGTGCAAAGAACCTTGTCGTCTTTATTCATGGCTTCCCATTTGCTTGGCCAGCCTCCATGGCAATGGCACAATTTAGGAAAGACAAATATGACAGACAGGAAAACATTTATATGCCCTTATTGGGAATAGCAGAAAGGTGTTGGAGCTCTAACAAAAGGTGAGCTGTCAGTAAAATTCAGACGTGGTCCACGTGTTCACTTCTAGGAAAATTCAGACATATGGTCCATGTGTCCCTTTTGTGCCCCTGTGTAGGACCCAGCCAGTGACAGGGAGGTCACCCTAAACCTCAGTGGAACTTGGCCTTAGACTTGTGTCTTTTGGTCCTAAGCAGCAGTTTGCATCAGTTGGATCTAAAATGAGCCCTCACTGAAGCACAAGTTTTGCAGAACTCTATTTTGCACAGAATTACATGGCTATGTATATGCTCCTCCAGCCACATCTTGTCTTTCATTCCCCTGCTCTGAACAGTATAATAACATTAAGAGATGTTGATCTAACACAAATCACCAGTTAACAAAGGAGCACATCAGAAGGCAAATACTCCAGGCTGCTACCTGGCTGGGAGACACAGCCTGAGAAAAAGAGATGTAGAGGAAATTGATTTTCTTTTCAATGCCCAACATTTTTTCCCTCCTTCTCCAGCTGAGTGCTCCCCTCACAGACCAGCCTTCTAGCACAAATCCAAAGACATATTTTATGTGTATTTCAGTACCTGAGTGGGCTCAGCAGGTCTCAGCATCCCTGCTAGGCTGGGAGCTTCACTCCCTCTCCTCCCACTGAGGTCTTAAATAAGAGCAGATACAGGTGAGGGGTTTTTCTTAACTTGACATCTCTATTTGTTATTGACAATTTCCCATATTTGCCAAATCTTCAGAGGCAGTTTCAGGACTCATATTTTCTAGTAATCAGATTAGCACTGGAATGTGTCTTCCAGAAAAAAGCTGATTGTATTTTGCCCCTCCCTAATCCCCACTGGCAGCAATTAACCCATTGTTTGCTTTTCCACCCCACTACACCCAAGTGGTTGGTGGCAATACAGTGATGCAGTCACTGCCTTGACTCTGATTGCTTTTCATCTGCCTTAACAAAATGAATGATCTCCAACTAGCCATAGGTCACTAAAAAATTAAATTGAAGACGCTTCTTTTTACCTCAATATTGCATAGTGAAGCCCTGTCATGTAAAATGAAGAGCAGCAGCATGCTTGGCATAAAAATGAAAATCACTTTTATTTCATAGAGGAGGGTTAAAATGAAAGCAGTAGTTGCTCTCAAGTATGGCATTGCAGAGGTCTCTAAAAGCTGGAAAGCTCAGGAGGTAACATCATAAATGTGAGGGAAGCTAATGGGTTTTGTGGATCATTTTGGCTAAAAAATTACATGAAGAGTACACGTGTTTAGGAAGAAGGGAAATTTAATGTAATTCTAAAAAAAAAAAATCATTTTAAAGATATTTTAGTTGCCTTTAGGTTAAACCTTTAACCTTTTAGGTTAAACCTTTATGGGATTTAATATGCTTTAAAGTTGAGCACCTCCTGCATTGCAAAGAGCATTCCTGGTAACTGCAGGACCACAGATCTCTTTCTTTTGGGGACATCCATTTTTTAAGTGTAACAGAAACAGGTAAAAGGATTTCAATATAATCTGAGCGCCTCATGTGCTTTTTTCTCAAGATAATTTGTAATTTGTATGTTGAGATGGTATTTTTCCTCCAGTGGGAGGTGGGGGATTTGCTGCTGCAGAAGCAGCTGGGGGCTGTGCGCCTGCAGGGATGCTGTTTGCAGAAGGAGGTGGATTTTGCAGGGAATGAGGCTCATTTTTGGGAAAAAACCCTTCAGCAGTGCAGGTTTGTAGCCTCTCAAAATGGGCCAATGGCCCTGAGGCCACCAGTGCCAGCACTTCACCTGCATGGCTTCCCCAGGGCCTTTAACCCAGGAGCATAACCCTCTGGCATCCAGAAGTTTTCCTTTTCATTTCCAGTGCCTCTTCTCCACACTGCTGGTCTCTGCTCTGCAAAAGAGACCTTGAAAACCCCTTTTTGAAAGCAGCATGATCTTTCAGCACTAAACAGGAGTGAGTGAGCAGGGGTGAAGCTCTAGTGCTATAAACACTACACTTACCCTTTTGTTTTTTCTTTCCTGAGGCACAGATACAAAACTGGCTTAATATGAGCCTTTGAAAAATACTATCAAGCATAAGTCATCTAGCACACACACATACACACACATACACACACAAAATTTTTGTCTTCATGTTAATTTTTATGTGCTTTGATTGAAAATGTAGACCAGCTCGATCTGTCCTATTCCCCAAGCTCCCTACCACCATGATAGATTATTTTCCATACTCCAATTAATAAAGTAGGGCAAGCAGTGTTATTTAATTAAAAAACCCACACATCCAGGCATCCTTTATATATATCTATTTATTTTTTTTTTAATCACAAGAGCACAATCCTCCTCAAGACTTTGATGAGATGTGCCACGCATTGGAAACTCCTAGCAAGAAAAATAGAAAAGAGGAAAGCTGTGATGAGGGCTGAGCACATCTTGCTCCATCACCAGGTTGCTTTTCAAGGTCCATATCCATCTCCCTTCACCCCCCAACCCTTTTTAACCCACCAACCAGGCCCAGGGTGATTATTTTTGAGTGTTCAACTGGTCACTGTTTCTAGTCTAAGGTGAAAATTCAGGCAGGTTGAATATATGTATGTGTGTGTGTAAAAATACATATTTTTATATATGGATAATTATGAGGGTTAAAATTCAAGTAGGTGTGAATAGCTGTGGAGCTTCAAAGCCTGTTTATAAGCATGTTTGTGATTCCAATCACATTTTCTTTCCCTAGCTTTGCTCTCCTTTTCCCATTTGCCTCTGTGTGTGGCATCCTTGCTGTTGAGAGGGCAGCACCATCACCCAGCTCATCCAAGCCCTTGTGTTCACTTTGCTCTCTCCTTCCTCCTGCTCTCCTCCACCCTCATATCCTGCTGTGTAATCAGAGACCCCAGCCCCCTCATTTTTCAGGGTTCTTATCAAGCAGTGGGATGGGTGCCATTCCATCCTGGCTGTAGTGCAGGGATACTCCATACCTTGCAGGACACCTGCCCTGAACATGGGGGGATGCTTCCTGTGGTTAAAGCTGAATGCCATGTTTGAGTTAGCAGGGCAAGAAATTTGAATTACCTTTCTTAAGGTAATTTCATAACAGCACCTTGAAATGCTGCAAAAGCCCTTGAGTTGCTGCCAACCAAAGGAAGTGCCATGCTGCCATTTCTAAACCAGTTCTGAGCCATATTGGAAAGATCCTGCCATATGTTGCTCTCCCTTGCTGCCTGCAGTCCTCTTGTGCTCCTGCCTGTGCTCCTGCCTGTATTCCTCCTTGACAGAAGCCATGCCAGGACCTTGCTCCCTCTTGGCTTGGACTCTAGCTTGGCTTTCCCAGCACCAGCATGACCCATCTGCATCTCTTCCCCTTTGCATAAGTATTTAGTGTGCTGGGTGCTGCCCACAGGGTGTCACCAGTGATTTAGGGACGAAGCTGCAGAGATCATCTCATATTTTGGGGAGGGATCCTGCAGCATGGCAGTGAGCAGCGCTGCTGCAACTACTTATGGCAGAGTTTGTCTTCCTGTAGCTCAGGGGTGAAGAGCCCCAGCTCATGTGGGTCTACACCCAAATCTCAGTGCCTGCAGCTGCCTTGGGCAGAGCCACATGTTTTTTTTCTGTTCCTTTGTGCTGCTGAACTGAAGGGCTCTGCTCCCCCATGCAAGGCATCAGCAGAGCTCTGTGCTGCAGTGGCTGCTTTCCTGAGCCTGCTTGAAATAGGGAGCACGTATTTTGAGCTAGGTATTTGCAGCTACTTCAGATTGCTTATGCCTCTGCTTAGGAAATTTGAACACACGCTTCTGCTGTCTCCCAAAGTCCCCTTCAGTTTGCCAGTGTCAGCTGACTGCAGTTTGGCATCCAGGGCCTCCCCTCTGAGCCCCTTCCTTGCCCTGGTGCTGCTGCCCTGACCTCCTCACCAGCTCTCCCTGAGGCTGTGACTTCAGCAGGGTGAGCCACTTCATTCCTCCTTTTGCCCATCATGCAAATCCTGGCCACAGTCCCATCCCTGCTGTTTTTCCACAGGAAAATTAGTTTCTTTTATTTCTTTTATATTTCTTTTTATGTTTTCTATTTTCTTTTAATTTCTTTTCGTCTTTATTTTATATTAATTTCTATTTTTTCTTTTAATTTCTTTTTATGTCACTCATAACTTTGGAGTCAGTGGCAAGCACCAGCCTCTCCTTAGGGATTCATTTTACTCCCATTTCTCCTTTTGATGCAGAACTGACACAATTTCCCTGCTTGCTTTTCATCTGCTTTTAACCTGAGATTTTTTTTTTTCTCCTCTGTCAGTGAACAGCTGTGCAACACAGCTGCTGCTGCTCTGGCACATGCCATAAATGCTGCCATTTGGCCATCCATCCTTGTGCACATGTGGACCTTGAGCTGCTCAGGAGAGTGGCATAGCCAAAGGGATGCTTGCAGGCTTAAGCACATTCCAGCAAAGCAGGTCCTGGTATGAGGTGGAGAGCCCAGCTCACCAGTAAATAACTTGCCCAGCAGTTATTAGCTACCAAAATGTCTCTGTGCCAAGGGACCAGAGGAATTTTAATCCTGGGTTTTGCTTTTGTTTGTGACCAAGAAACCAAGCTGCAGCACTCATGGATCTCTTTTTCTTTCTCTTTTTTTTTTTTGTCTTCCATTACCTTGCGCTGTAGCCCCTAGACGGATAACATCTTTGGAAAAAGCCTATGCTGCTTTGAATGGTACGTAGCTCAGTTGATGCATCGTAGATGGTAGCAGACAAGAAATGCATTTGTTTTAATATGGGAATGAAAATGTCTAAACCCCCCAGATTTCAGGTATTGTTTTTTCCCCGTTGCTCTGTTTCCCTGTGATACCCAGAAGTGAATGATACAGTGTTTTATTGTTGTTATTAATCCTTTCTGCATTTCTAAGCACCGTTGCTGTAGTCCCTTAG
This sequence comes from Buphagus erythrorhynchus, assembly GCA_013400855.1. NCBI lineage: Eukaryota > Metazoa > Chordata > Aves > Passeriformes > Sturnidae > Buphagus > Buphagus erythrorhynchus. Next base: position 12,855 of record VZTT01022569.1, read on the forward strand.
CCTCGATGCCATCACTCAGCCAAACGAACCTGCCACGTTCTTCTCATCCTTCATCCGTGTGTCCCAGCAATTAATTTATTACAAATCCACTTGCCATTCATAAGGAGAGCTTCCATGGATTTGGGTTGGGTTTTTTTTTTTTTTTTGCTTTGCTTTAACACACACACATGGTGTGTAGCCATGAAGGGGCTCCAGGGATGGGAGATATGGACTGATGTACAGGAGTGAGGAAGAGCTCACCTGCCTGTGCCTGGGGCAGGGCACAGCATAGCTACAGCAGATCCAGCCTTAGTGCCATCAGCTGGGATTTTGGCTGTGGGTCTAGGTGTTAATTGCTGCTCCCACAAGTTTATAGCTCTGCTTTGAAAACATGCATATGTTAAACTAATTCAAACTGCATTTAAACCTGAGTTACTGCAGAAGACCCTCAGTAAAGTCAGCACTGTTTGCTCCAGATTTACACAGGGGTGCAACTGAATTGCAGCTATGGAAGCTGGAAGTGGAAAGAATCCTCTTAGGATTCAGGGCCAGATCTCAGGCTGCTGTAAGGAGCCTGCCTTCAGCCTGCCAGCTGAGTATCTCCCTGATGATCTGGCACTGTCTGCAGAAGGGATCTGAGCCATATTCTCAGGGGGATGTGTTGGGCAGTGACAGTTTTCCTGATGAAACAGGTTTCACAACAAGTCTTTGGGTAACAGGAGGTTGTTACTCCATGAGCAGTGGCTAAGTGGAGAGCAGGCATCCCCTTGAGCAGCATTTGAGGGTGCAGTTGGTGGCATGGGAAGGAAGAAGGCTCCACTGGGTGGATATCCTGCCCAGCTATGCTGTGGCTTCACCACTGAGATCAAGGTTCTGCACATGACATCATGAACACAGACAGAACTATTATTTATCCATGGGATACCTTGGATTTGGTTTTGTGTGCGGTTTTTGAGTCACTAGAAGAATAAGCAGTGGTTTGGATTCTATTGCCCAACAGCAGACACCTAAACCTCAGTTTTAATAATTAGTAAAAGTAGCTTGGTGTCTCTCAAAGAAATGTTAAGCTCTGACAAGTCCTATAGAAAAAAAAGTAAGTGGTGCTTTAAAAATGTGACCACTTGTATGTAAATGCCTGTGGAGTGCAGAGGTGCTGACTTCTGGCAAACAGAATTGGGTAAAAAAGTTAGTCAACTAGCTACTATTAAAAAAAAAGAAGCTAACACAGACCTGAAGCCAGCAGCATGGATAAACCTGCTTTATGGAAAGGACTCAGCACATTTCAGGAGCACTAGTGGCTTCCTTGATTTACTCCTTCCTTCAATTTACTCCTTGAGTTGATTAATTCCCAAGCCCAAAGGGGTAAAGTCAAAGGGAGGTGGAGATCCCTCTTGCCTGGGCACGGAGGGGTAAGTCCCTGGGAAGCAGTGCCCCTGGCCAGAGGCTCCTCTTTGGCTTCACTGTTATGCATGCTCAGTTCCAGGATTTTCATGACATTGGTTTGTGTCCTTGGATGGGAATTCAGGAGTAGTGCCCACCTCAAGGTGGAAAAAACAAGATCCCTTGGGATCCCCTTGGGATCTTGTTTCTTGCACTTGGGGCATGAGTGGAAAGGGAAGACCTGCTGCATTTTTCAGTCCCAGAGAATTAAATGAGTGAGAACACTGAATTTTGGTGTGTCTTTGTCTGCTACCATCTACACATCCATACGGGTACGTATATACAGCCCACAAACTGAGCATTGATGACAAGGAAGTCACAGAGGGAGCCCAAGGGCTGTCCCCTCTGGTCTGCCATGGCCCCCAGAGTGGCACCACAAGGCATCACTTAGAAATCTTCATCTACTCTATTTATGTTTTGCTCCATGACATTCAAGCTGCTTTGTTGCCATTTCTGGATTTGAAGCACAACTTACCCCTGAGCTCTCTTTGCAGAAAGTTCTTGAGGTGTTTTTGTTTGTTTGTTTGTTTGTTTTGGTTTGGTTTTTTTGTTGTTTTTGTTTTTGTTTTTTGTTTTTTGGGTTTTTTTTGTATATGTATGTAATATCCAGACAAAGCAATTGTTTTCCAGGTGGAGAAAAGGCTTTTTTTAGGCTCTGCCCTGCAGTAGCAGGGTGCAGAGGTTTGAGGTTGCCAGTTTCTCTCCAGCACCCACAGCAGCAGAGTGGCTGAGATGTGGGATGGGGATCTTTCTGCCTGGAGTGCTGAGCACTGAAATCAGTCTCATGCAGGAGGCAGAGACCTGCAGTGGATTTTCACCTTGCATTTAAAACAAAGCCATATGTTTGTTTGAAACCAAAACAAAAATCATGATTGCTCAAAATAATAAAAAATCATAACCATGTGCTCAAAATGCAACTAAATAGCTGCAGACTGGGGGCAGAGGATGCCTTGATCCCTCATGCCAAGGTTTGCAGGGATCACCTTGATGGAGGTGGGTAAAAACCCACCATGAATAGTCTCTGCTCTTGTGAGACTCCACCTGAAGCACTGCATCTGGCTGAGGCCTCCAACACAAGAAAGACCTGAACCTGTTGGAATGAGTCCAAATAAGGCTACAAACTTACCCAAGAGCTGGAGCCCCTCTGCTCTGGAGCCAGGCTGGGACAGCTGAAGGTGCTCACCTGGAGAAGAGCAGGCTCCAGGGAGACCTTAGAGCCCCTTCCAGCACCTAAAGAGGCTCCAAGAGAGATGAAGGGACTGGGGACAAGGGCCTGGAGTGAAAGGACAAAGGGGAATGGCTTCACACTGCCAGAGGGCAGGGTTAGCTGGGATATTGGGATGAATTTCTTCCTGGTGAGGCCCTAGTACAGAGTGCCCAGAGCAGCTGTGGCTGCCCCATCCCTGGAAGTGTTCAAGGCCAGGATGGACAGGGCTTGGAGCAACCTGGGACAGTGGAAGGTGTCCCTGGCCATGGCAGGAAGTTGAAACTGGAAAAGAAAGTCCTTTTTAACCCAAACCATTCAGTGATTCCATTGTTTTCACCCAGTGGCTTGCCAGCCTGGCTGACAGTGCCTGCCTTGGGTGCAGTGAGGATCTTCTTTGGGAGGAGAGAAGGTGGGGAGTCCACCCCACTGAGCTGGTCCTGCATTGTGCATCCCAGCTGGCTGGGAGCTGGAGGGGTGACTGCAGCAAGAGACAGAGAAGGTGTGTTCACCTGGTACTTTATACCTGTGGGGGGAAAAAGGCATTGAAAGGGACAGGTTAGGGTTAGGGTCATTTGACCCTAGGTCAAAGGTTAGGGTCATGACCCCAGTCATTTGTCCTGGAGCCTCCTGAGGATGCTAAACAGCTGAGTGTAAAAATCTACTGACTTAGGCACATCATTTGAAATGAGAGAATGAAAGAGAAACTGTCTAGCACACTGAGGATAATTTAAAAAGCTAGTAAAGCCAAGCTGATTATATGGCATATTATAAAACAATACTTCACTTAGGAGCTTAGCCTAAGTGCTCTCTCATTCCTTGATGTCACTTGTGGGAGCATTCATGGCACTGAGGGCTTGAGTCTTCATTGCTTTGCATTTTTTTCTAGTCATTTCCAGCCCTGCAAAGTAGATATAAAATGCTTTTAGCTGTGGCAGCACATGGCAAATGGAGATCTGGCAGCATTTTAGAGCTGCTTTCACAGCTCTGAAAGGTGTTGCAGGGTGCAAGCACAGAGCAGCACCTCTGAGGTGTCCCCAGGACATCCTGGGCAGAGGGACAGGGATACTGTCCTGCATTATGCCAGTGAGATTGGTTTTCCAGGGGCTCAGAAGGAAACAAGTTAAGTTCACCCCTGTTCTTTCTTGCTTTTGCAGATGAGGATGATGCCAACAGGCTTGGAGAGAAGGTGATTCTCCGAGAGCAAGTAAAAGAGCTTTTCAATGAAAAATACGGTGAGTCTCCACCTGTACACATCATAGGGTGAGAGTTGGTTCTGCTGAGAGCAGCCACAGTTAAAATTATTTCCACAAAGGCCTCTGGTTATAGCCCAAGCACATGGCAGCTGCTGCAGCACAGATACTGTCCTGCTGCTCCATGTTACAGCCTGTCCCCAGGGATGTCCCTGTGTCCCACTCCTGGCAGGTGGGACCATTACCTTCTTGTTGACAGCTCATCCTTGGAGAGGGGAAGGGGTATGTTAAAATGCAGCACAGTAGCAGGATTTGTTCAGTCTGATGTCAGCCTTTGATGGGAAAACTCTCTGGAAGGAAAGCCAGAAATGTGGCTGTGTGGCCACTAACAGCTTCAGGTTTTGGGGCTGCAGAGATGGAAGGTGGGACCAGGCTCTTACAGTGAGAAACAGCGCAGGAGTGAGGGATGTTCTCTGCTCCCCAGTGCACAGGAAATGAAGGAGTACCCAGAGAGGTGAGCAGCAGGCTTAATTGTATAGAAGGAAGGGCTTTTAATGCAGCAAGGAATTAAACTGAGGTGTATCACTGCCTTAGGATATTGTGGAGACCAAAGAGATAAATTGATTCAAGAAATGGGCAGGAGTGATGTGTTGTGATGCAATGTGATGTGATGTGATGACGAGGATGGCTTTGATCTCCACCTCAGTGACCCCCAGACCTGTTGATGTACAGAGGCAAGAGGAAATGGGCAAACCTCTTTCATTTCCTCTCTGTCCTGGGCTGTCTTGCATGCTGCTGCTGCTGGTCCAGCCATGGTCTTGGGCAAGTTTGGCAGTGTGCATGTTCTGAATTCATCTGAGGCTCTTGGCAGAATTCTAAATGGAGACTAACAGAGCAGACAATAAATTGGGCAGGTACATGTGAAATGGCTGGGTGGGATGTGACTGCAGCAAAGGTTGGGCACCATAGCAGCCATGGTATCCCAAAGTCCTCCAGGGATCTTGGTCCTTCAGTTGGTTGGTTCTGGAGCCCTGTAGGGTAAAACTGTTGTGCTGTCCTCTGTTCTGCCATTACAGGAGAGGCTCTGGGCTTGAACCGGCCTGTCATGGTGCCCTATAAACTCATCAGGGACAGTCCTGAGTCTGTGGAGGTTACTGGGTTGCCAGATGATATCCCTTTCAGAAATCCCAACACCTATGACATTCATCGGCTGGAGAAGATCCTGAAGGCACGGGAGAGCATCCGAATAGTGATTATAAACCAGCTCCAGTGAGTTTTCCCAGCTTTGTGATGGGGGAAGCTTCTGTTTGTTAAGTGTTGTCCTTGCTTCTTCAGCCATAAGCAGAGCAACTCACCATGAGGCCACCAGAGCCACCACATACCTGTGGAGGACCTGCTCCATTCCTGGCATCCACTGTCCTGTGCCACAGGGAGGTACTTGGCCATGGGTGGGCACAGTGAAGGGTTAGCAGGGCTGATTTGTCCCTTCTTTCTTGTGCAATTTGGGATGATGATGCTGAGAAGAGATGTGACATGGGGGCTGGTAACTCAGAGACCCAGCTGAGTTCTTTCAGGTTGCTGCTCTCCAGGATGCACTGGACATGCTCCAAGTCCCCTCTCCACACAAAGGGGTGTTGGAGGAGTCAGTGCAGGGTCAGGGTCTGGGCTGTGTCTCAGCACAGACAGGCACACAGGGTGAAACAACTGACTCATCCCTTGTCTCTTCCACAGGCCATTTGCTGAAATCTGCACCGAGGCCAAACAAACAGGTAAGGGAAGGGCTAGGACATAACTGTGGCTTTCCTGACACTGTGGGAGAGAAAATGGATGGGAGTTGTGAGGTGGCATTTGAACGTCCCACATCCCCAGGGCGGGATGAGGAGAAGATCCTACCTATGAAAAGTTAGGCTCGGCATCTGTTCCAGAGTAAACTGTCCTCTTGGAGGATTCCACTTCTGTGAGCTATGGCAAGACTGGGCTGTTTGCCTCAAATTTCCAACATGTTCTGGAGGATGTGATTACCTCTCTCCCATTAGCAATTTACTCACCATGAGCAATTTATTCCCTGGTAAAAGCCCTTAATTTGAGCCATCATTTAGCAGTTGAATTTCTAAGGCAAACAAGGTTTCTGGGATATTCACTGGGAATGTGCTTCTCTCTCTGTCCCATCATCCTAATAAATCTCAGGGAGTTTTAATCAAATGTGTCAGAATTAGCAGTCCTAGAGATAACTACAATCTCATAAGTTTTATGAAAAGAGATGGATGAATAGGGAAGGGAGATCTGGGAAGTAAGAGCGTGCCTGCAGGATGAGGAAAGCTGACAGCTCTGTGCCACGTCATGGAGGCCAAGGCTGTGTCACCAATGGCAGCACAGCAGATACTGCAGGGGAATGCTCTGTGGAAGGCAAGATGAGTCCCCACGTTTAGGCACCACTCTCAGGACTCAGACACCTCATGGCTTCCCTCTCTCCTTGCAGAGAAAGACATCAGTGTTCCCAAACGGAAGCGGAAGAGGATCTCCGAAGGGAACTCGGTATCTTCCTCTTCCTCTTCTTCCTCTTCCTCTTCTTCCAATATGGAGTCTACATCATCAACAAATCAGATCTCGCTTGTGGTAAAGCCTTCCAGATATTAGGGGGGTTACTGCCTACCTATCTTTCTGCTTCAGGATGCTGCTCTCTGTTCTCCTCGAGCTGTCACCACCTCCCTCTACCTGACAAACACTATAAAGTATGGTGTAAAATGGCACAAGCAGGTTTGGTGAAGGAGGGCACACACCTGTGGGGATGTCTTTTCCTGCAGGGTTTTTTTGGGAGAAGCCAGCTGAGCAAAGTGTCCGACACCCCCTGGGGCTCTCCTGCATTCCTGCAGTGTGCCCCAGGAGTGCTCAGCTTTAGTGGGTGCTGCATGTGAGACAGGCTCAAGCAAATCCCTCCACCCCAGTGCTGGTGACATCACCTTGGGTCTGTGGTGCCTCTCAGCAGAACCTGATGGTTCCCCACGGTCCAAGCTGTGCTGAGTGTATCCCTAGCTCGGTTCTGGGAGCAATGCAGAGCTCTAGAATGCCACAAAATGGGAAAAATAGGAGATAAAGTCAGGGAGGTGCATACAACTGCACTCCTTCAGGGTCTAGCTTTAGTTGTGGATGATACTAAATAAAACTCCCCAAAAATGCACAAGAAAAATATAAACTTAAAAATATTTTTGTCAAATTTGCTAGTGGTCTTTTGGTTTGGGGTTGGTTCTTTTCTCTTACTTGGAAAGTGGGAGCAACAGCCAGTTGTTGGAACATGTCAAAGATTTGATGTGTGCGTGGTTTTGTGTTGTGCCCTAACGGAGATTTTTGCCTTCTTTTTCTCTCCCTCTCTTTCAGCAATGGCCCATGAACATGTACATGTTAGACTATGGTGGTCTAAACGTCCAGATCCCAGGACCTATTAACTATTAGACCTCAATATCAAATAAGAACCTCAAATGAAAGAAAAAATAAATAAATGTAATTTATGTAAAAAGTGTATATTCCAATATGTATCGATGCCTTTTAGTTTTTCCAATGATTTTTACACTATATTCCTGCCATCAAGGCCTTTTTAAATAAAAATAAAAAGTGTTGCCTTGCTCTTAAAAGTAGTTATTTTATTACATTATAGTATTGATAAATAACACTTACAGGTGAGAATAAGGGCAGAAGGGCACCCCTCGGACAGATTTTTTGGGCTTTGGCTGCTCAGTAAATCCCTAGTGTCACCAGTGCCTGAAGCCAAGAGGTCTGAAATGTTTTAATGCTTCATTTAATTTAGCTCAAAGGTGTAAAAATTTATGTACAGAGCTGCCAGAGGAGTGGCATTGAGCTGCAGTGGTGACAGAGGAGGGAGCCAGCCCTCCCAAACATCAGTCACCTTCACCCATGAGTTCTGTTGGCTCCAAAGCTGAAGTGCATTTGGATTAAGGGGGAAGGAGGTTTCAGGCCCCCCAAGAGGTGAGAGCCCCCCAAGCCCTCCTGTGTTCAGTCTCCTGCCATCCCAGACTTGGAAAGGCACAGAAAGATCAAATTGTCTGCATTTAACTGGCATCTGAACCAGGAAAAAATTTCGGCCACTGAAGTCCTTCATGATTTATGATTATCATTCTGTGATTTTATGGGAGGCTTTGATGCCTTTTGGGGGAGGAAGCTCCCACAATAGAGTTGTGAAATTGTTTAATTTGGAAAAGATCAGTAAGATTGAGTCCAACCATTAAAACAGCACTGCCATGTTCACCACTAAACCACATGCCTAAGGACCACATCCACATGTTTCTTGAATGGTGGGAGGGTGATGGTGATGCTTGCACTTTCCTGGACAGTTTATTTCAGTGCCTGACCTCACTTTTGTTGAAGACATTTTTTCCCTAATACCAAATCTAAACATGCCCTGGCAAAACTTGAGGCCATTTCCTCTTGTTCTATCACTTGTTACGTGTGAGAAGAGACTGCTGCCTGCCTGGCTACAACATCCTTTCATCCTTTAGTTGTAAGCAAGAACGTCCCCCCTGAGCCTCCTGTTCTGCAGGCTGATCACACTGGTGCTACACAGGTTCCATAACACTGGACCACTGCAAGTGGCAATGCTGAGTGCATCCAGGGATGGCCCTAGACTCTTCCATGTACCCTGGACTACTTTACCCCACATAATAAACAAACCAGTAAATTGAGGGATATAATTTGAAATTCCTGCCCTTGTGTTCCCATTCCATTCCTGGAGTTTGGCAGCAGAAGCAAATGGCCACGACTGCTGTTACTTTCCACTGCATGTGTTTAACTTGTGCTTTGTGCCTGCTGAGAGCTGTGCATGGGTGAGACATGGTGGGAACTAATGTCAGTGCAAGAAACCAAGAAGAAGAAACATCCTGGCTTGTGTGTAGGTAAATGCAGCCCAGCATGAGCCACCACTGAAGCAAGAGCCCTGGGGATTCTAGCTTTGGAGTCATTATAAACAGTGATACGTGGCATCACTGTGAGCTGACCATTCCTGAGTGTCCCTCCAGGATTGCAGGATGGGTCACCACAGGCTTGTCACAGCAAACCTGCCCTAACAGCAGTGGCTGTGGTCTACTGGTGAGTAGATGGTGGCAGACAGAGGATCAAAGTCACTCCTGATGGTTTTTCTGAGTATAATCTGCTGCTTTATTTGTTTATGTGTTTTCGCTCTGCTTGAGTCTGTGTCCCTTCAGGCCATGAGAAGGCTTTGGACAGTGCATAGAAGTGTTATTTGATGGTGGGTAGAAGTGTTACTTGATGATAAGTAGACATGTTTCAAGGCTGCTGCAGTTTCCTGGATTGTTCTGGAGTTAGATGTAAATGATCACATGAGATAACAAAATCCCAAGTAAAGGTAGGATATGGCACTGTAGTGGTTTCAGTTCGCCAATTTGAGATTTCCCCGGCCAATGCAGCAATTTATGTCGTGGCTTTAGCACTGGCCAAATTGCCAGTGCACCCACTAGAGTTATTTACTCATTTCCTGCTGTGAGATAGGATTAGGAGGAAGGCAAAACAGGCTCAAACTTTAAAGAGTACAAAGAAAAATTTTATTACCAGAAACTATAAGAAAAAAATAATAATAATCAAAACTTTAAACTTCTCCTTCCCCTGTAACTTTTCTTTCACACTGACAATGTACAGAAACAAATCAGTCAGCTTACCATCTCTAAAAATAGTCTTTCACCTATTTACCTGGGAGAGGAGACTTCTCTTCAGTCTAGGAAGATTTCTCCACAAGAAACAGTTTTCTTGTGACCTTGATGTCACAGTGAATCAGCTGCCCAGGAGAATGGAAATCTGATCACTGTCTAAAAATCCCTTCCTCCACTAACAGTCTTCCCACAATTGTTATTGAGAACCATGTCAACTTATGGGGCACACTTTAAGGATTATAACAGTTCAAACAAAAGCTCTCTTCATCTTTGAAACAGAGGTCCTTCTTCTTCTCTTCCCCGGGGAGCAGCAGGGATCTTCATC
>VZTT01022570.1:5518-22544 GCA_013400855.1 Buphagus erythrorhynchus
ATATTATATCACCTCTGGGAAAACTGTACTTAGTTTTTTATATGCAGTTGAAACTTCTTTGCAAGTAACTTTATGCTAGATGTGCTAATGAAAACTGGGAGGGAAACCATAGAAAAACTGACTACTCCATGCTAGGCTGCTGCCATGTAGAATACAAAACCTTTGATTGTCAGGAAAAATTACTTTCTAAAGTTCAGGATGTGATGGAAAAAAAAAAATCAATCAATAAATAAAAGGGAAGAAAGAGCTTTCCAACCTGATACCTGGCTGGACATTGCATGGGAATGATCAGGACCAATTGATTGTTGCCGCTCTCATGTGTACTTTGAATCGCTGATAATTCTTCTACCATTCAAAACGATAAGTTACTTTGTCCTGAATCCCACTGATAAAAATGGAATTTGTAAACCAATGCAGAAGTTTGCTTTGGTGAATTTCCAGCTGTCCTAGTAGGGGAAAAAAACCCTCAGGCTGAATGAAATCCCCACGGACAAAATAATACAAAAAGTCTGGGCTGCAATTTGATACCAGCCGAAGTCCAGAGTCAGCTCCCCTAAAGTTAACAGTAGTAACAAACTACTGCAACCAGAAAAAAATCCCACCTATATGGTGCTCATTATTGCCAGGAAGGCTTGGAATAGCTGTACTGCAAAAAGAATTAGCATAAATATGCAGCCATTAGTATTATAACCAGCCGATTTTGCAGAATGTGTGTTGTATTTTAGACAGCCTTCATGCTATACTTTAACAACAAAAAAAAAATCTGTGTATTATGCTGACCTTTTCCATTGCTCCTTCGATAATCAATAGAGGAGCTATTGGGGAGAACTGGTCGTGGAGTGTTGGTGTGATGGTGCCTGGACTGGCTGCCTTAAAGCTTACACAGCAAGGACTAGCACTGTCATTTCCCTCTGCCTCCCAGCAAAACTTTTTTTTTGACCAAAAAACCTCTTTTTTAATGTATATATATACTCATAAGCTATTCAGCCTCTCTTCCTTCTTTTGCAGAAGATTATTTTTAGGATTAAGTTAGTGAGGTTTAATCCATTATAGTACACGTAGATGGAATTTTTATTCTCGCTCTGTTTTAAAGTGGAGTTACAACACACAGTTAAATGTGGTTATTAAGAGAAAATCTGAAGCAACAGGAAGAAATTAAAGGAATGGAACTAGAGTCAAACTGGCATTAATATTTTTCAATCTCTACATACGATTGCTGTCTTAGGCATAGCAAATATGAAAAGTTTTATGACTTAGATTTTGCTTAAGCGGTAGAAAAATGTTTCCCCATCTTAAGAAACTCACTCAGTTTTGCTTTCAAGGGGAATATAATCGTTTGCAAATTTTTTTTTCTTTCTAATGCTTACTTGCAAAGCTACTTTTTTTTTTTTTTTAATTCTAGAAATTAAGGAAGGAAATACTGTTATCCAGGGAATAATAGGCTCTCCATGAAAACAGTGTTGCAGATAGCCTGTGTTAACTTTTGCTAAATAAGCAAGGACGATGGAAACACATGGAACGAGTGTTTCTCTTATCTCTAGTCCACTATTTGCATTAATCTTTATTTTAAATGACCTTTCTGGATTTAGGAAGTGATTCCCCTCCCATACACCCATGACTCTTCAAAGTTACATTTTTAGACTAAGGCTGAGATCGAGGAGGCACCCTTGGCATGGGGCTTGGAAAGGAGGCGGGGGGGAAATGCAGAGTGCAAAGCAGCAGATATGGAAAGAAAGGCTCTATTGTTAGCAATGAATAAGGAAGTATATCGACCTCAGCTCAGTAATCAAAACATTTTCAAAGTGAATTAAATGATTCTGTGGCTCTTAAAACACTGCTGGTTTAGTTGAAACAATTTCTAGTTGATCATAGTCACAGAGAAGAGATTTCAATAGTTATAAAACAAGATGCTTTAAACATGCATGTCAACAAACACAAATAGGCTGCATATAAATATTTCAAGAGGAAACAAAAACAAAAAACAAAATATCAAATATTACTTTTTGTAATGAATAAAAAAAAAATAGCAGGACCCAATGCAGACTAATCATGGTGAGAGTTCTCTAAAGCCAGGACTATACCAATGCTTAAGCCTATTGTATGAACTGATACATATTACCATAAAATACACATTAAAGCCAGTAGGAACATTTAAATAGGTGAGTGTTTCAATATAACAGACTTCCTTTCATCTTTAGAGAGTGTATTTTTTTAAGTGCACTCAAAAAAAATTAAATAGGGAAGAGGAAGAAAATATTTCAAACCTTTTCTAATGATTCCTTTAATGTTAAAAATAAAAGGAACAGAGAGAGACGGGTGGGGGAAAGTCAGTTAACTTTACAGAAATAAATATAGATCAAATAAGCATCCAAATGTGAAAAAAACTAGTTACTTTTTAAAAAAAAAAACATGCCATTTGCCATCTTTCTGCCTTGTCATTAAGCTGCATGTTGTCTCCTATACTCCCATTGCCAGTGCTGTTTAGTGCATCTGTATTTTCAGAGCATAAAGACACTGCCACCCTCCCCACGCTCCTTGCCCCCCTTCCTGAACTATCACTGTGCCTCCAGACCACCCAAGTATCATTTCTAGATGGAAAATATTATAACCAAAATAGCAAAATACCTTCATCAAAATTCCAGGCTTCGACATAGAACGTTCATTATAATCTTTCAATCAAAATCTGTTAAGCAGATCGGAAAATGAAAAGCCCTAAACTTTAATGTGTTAAATAATAGCTTTTAATCAAGAGCATAACTTCACTTTGACTTGCAAAAGGCTTTGCTTCCTGAACTGTACTTTATTTAGAAAAAAAAAAAATCTTAATTGAAATGCTATTAAGGGTCAGGTTTAAACCTACAAAACAAGACAGGAAATGCCACAGTTAAGAATGAAACTTTTCTGAATTATTCTACTGTAGTTCTGTACTGCATTTTACACAGCATAGCAGAGCAGTACCTAAAAATAACAGCCTTCCCTTAAATAAAGAGTCCTGATCACTACTGGAGGAAATACATATCTCAATTAAGTTTCTAAGGTACCAATATTTAAAGTCAGGTCCTTAGCATAAGTTTCTGTAAATATAATATTGGCAATCATGAGATTTTTTTTTTGTTACGAGTATATTGAAATATTCTCAAGCCCTTTCCTGACTCAATGTGTCAACCAGACACAGCACACAAAAATGTTAAGCCCTTTCAGCAAGTTAACTACAATTTCAAGGAATTTCAGTTTTTAAATAAAAATCAGGTGGAGATATTCATCTAGTCATGTCTAGTAGTGAATTAACTGAAAGGAAAACAAACTTGTCTCTGTTGAGATGTGAAGCTTTTTGCTGATTCTTTGATGAATTCTCCTTGTGTACAGTTAGTAGAAAGACGGCACAAAATTTCCACTTAGGATTTTCCTCCCAGCACAACCTCCCTGACATTTGTTAACAAAAAACCTATTTAGAAAATTAATACTTCTGCTATTCTAATATTCTGTACTATTGATTGCCAATGATTTTGAATATACAATTATTTGTTATTTCAAGAAGGTTCCATAACACAGAAAGTGAGACCTAATTTTCTTCCAGACTAAAGATTTCTCATTTCTTTAGCAAATATATGCAGGAGTTAAATCTGATTAAATCTATGAAACAATCAGTGTATTATATTTATTTTAAAAATACTTCTAATTTTCCACTTCTGTTTTTCTCCAAAATGGTCAAGCGGGTAGGAAGAAATGTCAACTTAAAGCATACTCTTAAAAGTTTACTTTGAGCTACAAAAATTTAAGTAAGCATTTTATAAAGACAAAGTATTGAATGTATTGGAATTAATTTTTCAGGTCTGAATTAGTTAGCCATGTTTTGTGGTTGATTCATTTATTTAAGATATCTTATTCCACCTAGTTAGGTTCAAGGAAAATTTTATTCATATAACTGATAAACTTAACTTGCATAGTCAATTTGTACATTAGCTAAAATGCATATTATTCTGTACGGCAAAATTATCAGCGACAGAACAGTTGAATAATTCCATATTGATTTATTATTAGTTTAATATCAAACCTCAGCACTATCCTCACCTTTAATCTCTGGTAATTTATAATCAGTTTTGAGGCTGCATTTAAAATTGTTTGGCTGCTATTCTGAATGGGATATATTTGAGAAGGGTTTGAAAGCACAAGTTTGTTGCTTACCTATGGTGGCACTAGCGAGCAACAGAGATTCAAGAACACCATTACAAACCAGAAACATTTAATCTCTAGAGAAAATTAATACAATCATTCTTGTCCCCTTTAAAGTTCCAGTGGGTTTTATACCTTCTGAAACAATACCCCAGCAAAGTTGCAAATGTCACTGCACAGTTGGATTACAGTCACTGTGTGTACCCTGTATAGAGAAAATTCAGCAAAGCAGCACATCTTGTGATGTGAAATGATGCTATTTGCATGCTTTTGATCTCTAGTATAGTCCATATTTAACTGAAAAAAACTTACTGAAGTTTTATGAGGTTAATTTATTTTGTCAGAAAATACAGATTTTGAGACAAAGCAAAATTTAAATAACATCCAAACCAAAATACTAGAAGGAATATAATACATGTACAGCTACCATATATTAGCAAAATGGATAAAAAATACAACCAGTTTTCTTTCCAGCACAGTCCCTATAATGGGGTTAATGTGCAAGTGGCGGCCTCCATTTATACAGAAAGATTTTTATTTTTAACATCCCAGATTATTGTACTTATCTTCTCCTAGAAAATATGCACTGTATAAACATATCCTTTATCTTGAACTTCAGTATTTCTGTGCTTCCATGAAGAGTAAAAACATCTGGTTAAATTACTATGTGTGAGTACAATATGCAGGCAAAACCCTGTATGAATTGCATATAAAATAAACCACAGCTTCGCTTCTTTTTGCTTTTCCAAATGACCAGCATGAGCAGTCTGTTGAAATCGCATCCCTGATATGTGTCAGCACAATGATAACTCATGTACCAAGCTTCTTTTCTGAATAAAATCAAGTTCTGTTCTTGTTCTGCAGCTGCCAATGTTTGAAAATTCAATTCTGTTATGTGTGTTCCCCCCACCAAACGCCCCCCAAAGTGGACTGGCACAAAGTGTTGCACAGCAGCGGCGATGGCTCCAAGGGACTGGCTGGACGGAGTTGTCATGTGTCTGCCTGTCTACACTTGCTGTGCAGAACATCCTCTCACCTGTACAGCAGGCACAGACAGGCAGTCGCATGACAACCCAGCCTGAGGGACAGCCGCCAGTGGGACCCCGCTCTGACAGCCCAGAGCATCTGCAGCACCAGCTCCAGCCAAGAGTCGCTCTGGACCTCAGACGGCCGGTCAGTCACCATGCCCAGAGGCAAAGCAGCACTGCCTGTGAAGTACAATAAAACCCACTGCTGAAATTCTTACTGTGCTTCCTATAGTACTCTTTTCCTAGTTGTTCTCATGGACTCACTAACAGCAAGTTTGATTTATCCACAGCCATGTTCTGTCCTCCCGTTTGCTTCCCAGGCATCGCTTGATTCTTGCTGTACAAAACTCCCTGACATTCCTGCTCGCCACAGGAGCCAAGGGCAGCTTATTGTGTGGCAAGTTCATTCTGTAAACACACACAATGTCAGACCTTAGAGTAACTTCTCCCCTTTCCACTCTCCCACCTCCTCACTTATTTTTGTAATTTCGCTCTCAAATCTCACATAATTTTACAACTGGGAACAAACAGTGAAATTATAATACAAACTGTGAAATTATAGTACAGACTGCATTCATCACTGGATGTTGACAATAATATAATTTACTGTTGAAACAGAATGGAAGTATTTTTCTTGGAAATAAGACTAAAGGGGACTTTTCCCCATCAATGTAAATTTCACATTTTTAGAAATTCTAATCCTGGATTCCAGCCTGGCATCCTTTGCACAGCAATAATGCCAATGAAATCTCTGGATGCTTTAGAAAGAATAATAAAATCACATTCTGTGACCACGCACAGTAACAATGCTACACCACTTTACAAATGGCATCCATATCTTTACAGTAAAGAGGTTTTTTATTCACAAGCTAGAATGACATTCCACATTCCCAAAGCCCATTTCATCTGAATGCAGAAATGGCTAATTCACAAACTTCAGATTTGCAAGTTGGCTCTCAAATGAACCTTAGTTAATGCTACTTAACAAAAAAGTAACAACTGAGAGCTAAAATGCCCAGATTTAATAATTTGTGTGTAGGTAGGTATGCCTTATAATGCTTCAGCTAGGATTACATGGAATACTCTAAGAAATAAATCTATATTTGTGAGGTCACTGAGTGTGCTGATCTTTGCACTTGTTTACAGCAGCCTCAAAGCCAGTACACAGCACTTTCCTTGCTTGATTTTTAAGTAGAAAAGCACAAAGTCATGGTATTGGTCACACAGCAAAGTTACAAACAGAAGCAACTGCATAGAGGATCAGAAACTAATCCAGGTTAGTTCTCACAGAACCGAAACTGTAACTGCTTTAAACACACTGTTCAAACATCAACCTGACATTTTCATAACTACAAGTCTAAAAAGCATTCTTAGGCACTGAATTCCTCTCATAAGGAATAAAATCCTAGTGTATGTTTGATAGCAACAAAACTATGTGAGGAAACCAATTGTTTCTTTTCTAATACTGGTATCATACAGCCAAATCGGAAATCTTTTGCCAAAGCAACTTGCTTTTAAATGCATTACACCGTGGATTTATCCCTTAAAAAGCTGCACCTCACAAAGGAATTTCCATCCTTCTAACGGCACTAGCAAGCCACCACTAGTGATTTTGATCTCAGAGCAAATTCCAGACTGGAAAACAGGCTCAGCTTACACTAGAGGGGGTACACAGCCCTGGAGGCCCCAGCAGGCACTGGAGCTTTGCAAAGCACATTGTCAGAGCTCTCTGGCACAAAGCTGCTGCAGCGCTGGGTACAGGCACAGAGGGCACAAACCCCTCAGCATGGCAAGGGAAGCAAGGTGAGAGCTGACCCTGCTCCTTCCCCAGCTGCCATGGAAAGGATCCAGCAGGAGCTGGGGGCTCTGAACTCCCCACGACCTGGCAGGGCATAGCCAGACACACAAACACAGGGATCACTTCTCACATCGCCAGACTGCGCATCTCACTGCAGGGAAACACCCCCACAGCCACTCCAGCCAGCAGCTGAGGAGCTTTGCTGATTTTTCAGTCTTACTGAGAAGGTCTAGTACACAAAAAACCCCACAAAAATAAAATAAAAAAAACCAAACAAACCTTAACTTCATAAACTCTTTTCCAGGACAGGATAATCAAATTATACAGCTAATCTACATTTAAGGAGCAACTTCTTTCACCAGCAGAGCAAGGAATAGTACTCTGCTATTATCCTGTGCTATTATCTTCTTACCACTCTATGAAATTCTGGAGTGACCTCCTATGGCCTGAATTAACCACTGACATTTTCATGACTCTCAAAACGTAACTGTTTGGCAATTAAGAGACATTACCTTTAAATATGCATAAGGAAATCACACAGTGGCCATTTCTTTCTCTTTTCTAAGTACTTTTATGAGCTTCCCAGGTGACTCTCCCCAGCAAAACTGTTTATTTTTCAAGTTGCACAGCACAAGACATACCACTAGGATTTTCAGGAATTTTTATATTTCACACTAAACAAAAATCAGATTTAAAAAAACAACGCCAAAACTACCTAAAAAAATTGCCACAGCTCATCTTGGATGCACTTCCAACTGCTTGAGACAAAACACAGGAAGTGTGTTAATTTTGCCACATTGTTTCTTTTAGTTACAGTTGCCTGTATCTTACCTAAGAAAGGTTATAGTAACTTCAAGGTAGATCACAAAAAACACAACAGCTTCAAATTCATAAAGTCACTTCTGCACTTTTCTTCAAATTCTATTTCAGCACTCTGAGAGTAAAACTTCCTCTTTTGACACCTGTCCCTTGGCTCCTCCTGTCTGCCTGACAAGCACTGCTTTTCTTGTTCCACTAAATTTGAATCCCTTTAAAACTTAAATAAAAGGGCAGGGGGCAAAATCTTCAAGATTAATCTAATTTGTCCCAATGCCTTAAGGTCTATCCCAAAATGGCTATGGACTGGGGGGAAAAATAAAGATGTCTGAGCATCATAGTTCCCACCCTCAGCAGCATTACTGAAGGAATTCCACACCCAGCATTTGCAGGACTTGGTAAAGCTCTGCCTCATGCACTGCAGGCTCTCTCCCAGGGCTTCCAGAAAATCCACTGCAGTAAAACACCACATTAATTTAAACAGAATATGAATTTGCACAGTCCCCATCAACATGTTTTGTTGGGATCAACCAGTGTTTTACAACTTAGAATAAGATTAAAAGATGGAATTATGTTTTAGAGCTCATTTAAAGCTTTCTCTTTACCTGTGCTTCTTCCATCCATTGAACTGGTTCACCCTAAAAATCACTAATTTCTTACTAAAAACATTTAAATTAAAAAAATGGAGGGGACCCAAGTAAGAAATACTAGCATTTTTTTAAAATGTAGCCTGATTTTTCCACAAAAACCAACACAAACCTTAAAAAAACTCACAAAGACTTTACCATAAATCTGATAGCACACATAAACCTTGAAAATACTGCTGGAGTATTGGATAAAATGTGTCATTACACACATTGTTGAAAAAGTCATTAAACAGAACAGACAAGCTGCGTAACAATACATTCAAAGTGAGCAAGGTGGCTTTTTCTTTATTTCCATATTACTCACCTCAGATTTACTGATCACCCATGAAGGTGTATGTTTTGTCAAATTTAAAATCCACACCAACCAGCTACAGAACCCTGCAGATGGGCTTTTCATCCTCTCAGAACATAAGATTGGAGAACAGCTGCTTTCATTAAATCAATTGCTGTAGTTACTTTCAGAAGTAAATTTACCCAGACAATTTATTATCAACTTGCAGTAGATGTACAAGAGCAAAGAGCAACCCAAGCAAGGATAGGTAGAAGATTTCAAAACAGCCTGGGATTTTTTTCCTTTTTTCTTTTTTAAAGCAATGTGTGGAAATGACAGGAAGAGAAGAAAAAAATAAAACAAACAAAAAGACCCCAGACCACACCCTGTATTTGTTATCAGCATTTCAATAGAAGTCTTAGACAGTCAGCATCCTCCATGAATCAAACCAGAAATTTAAAGAACACAGTTAAACCTTAAAACAATCTCTCAGTTCAAGTTGACACACACTGATTAAATATTTTAAGTATTTATATATTTTAAATATTTTAAGTATTTTAAATATCAGAATATTAATACAGGGGTTTTCCCCAAAAGAAAAAGAGTTCTTCATTCCTTACCTCATCATCTTTATACCAGGACAAGCTCTCTGCAGTCAGAACGAACCAGTATTCCTTGGATCCTCCTTTCATGATGCCAATGTTGTTGATGGTGAGCCAGCCTTTCCGGATGACCTATGCAGAGGTGCAGTCAGGTACAAGTTTAGTTCATTACTCACTGGACAGGCTTCTGCTGCTGCATTCATTCTTTTAAATAAAGATTTGCTAAATGAAACAAGAATAGGTGCATTTTTTCAGTCTCTGGGAAATTCAAGAGTTTTTGCAGGTTTCTAGCGTTGCAAAAAATAAAAAAAGTAACGAAGTGAGTATAATTATGAAGAATGAAAATATATTTTCAGTCTGAAAGTTGGAGAAAGAGAGAAGCCTAACTATCAGCATGTTGTACCTAGAGCAAGTGTGAGTGTGTTAAGGATCATGAAAGCTTGAAGGTATTTATTTGCTGTTTATGAATATATTGTAAAAGTCCACACAACTTAATCTCTGACTACACTGTTCTGGTCTAATTAAGGCCACCTCTAAAGGTGGATACCAGGAAAAGCACCTAAACTCTGGTGAAGTGACTGGCTTCTGACACTGAGAATTTTCAAAAGTGCTTGTGTGGAGTGACAAAGGAGAGAGGTCTTCTAAAGTTAAGGTAAAATTAAGGCAGGAAGCGGTAAGGAGAGGCATGTGAGAGCCATTTTCTTCTCACAGGATAGAAGAGAAAAAGAAAAGAGGAAAAAAAACCTTAGGCAGCAATAAAAATCAGAGGGAAAATAGATAAAGCAAAACTTTATAAAAATAGATACAAGCCAAAGATGAAAGAACAGATGGGAACATACCTATAAATACTAAGACCAGGAGGCAACATCATGCACAGAGAAAGGGGGACAACAGAAACCTAAGAAAAATGAGGCAACTCCACAGCAGAAGAGAATAACCATGAAAACTCATTTACAGATGAGATGGAGACTTCCAATTTTATTGGAAGAGTCATTATATTGTTTTCCAATATAAATGAGAAAGCAAACATTCCTTCCTATCATGCTCTGAACAAGACAACTCTCCCAGTGACAGATGCAAGGAATCTCAGCCCTTCTCCCCAGAGCAACACCCTTCACTTGCCAATGGAATATTGAGACAGAAAAAAGTGCTCAGAGAAGCCCTTCAGAACCCTCTCAACAAGCCCCACAGGCACAGACTTGTGTGATTAAACATGAGTTTCCTCTTGTATTTAAAGAAATATATGAGACCAACATTCAACTCATAGGGCTTTACGAGACCAGTAAGTCCAATATCAACAACTCACCAAAGAAGAACATGGCTCACCATCTATTTTTTGCCATCTATAAAAGTTTCAGAATCAGAATCCTATTCAGTCTGGATGTTCATGTAAGCTCCTAAAAAAATAAAGCTTTGGTTTTGCACAGGGTAAGAGACTGAATTGTATTTGATAACTAAACCAAAGAAGTTGTACCTGAATAGCAAGAAATTGTATCAGAAATGCACATAATCCACAAGTTATCAGTTTCATTTCAAGGAAGAAAAACATGTTTTCCTATTTACTACCAACCAGAAAAGAAAGAAAAAAAGGAAAGTCCTGATGATCCAAAAACAGGCTGTAAGTTTTCAGGCTGTAAGAAAATCTCTAAGAAAGCATTGGTTTGGTTCTGAAGCCACAGTAAGAGATGAGAGAACTGGACAGGATTCCTGTAAAGAGACTGAAGAGTATGGCACAAGCAGATTAGATGGAATAGACTGTTCCACAAAGGTTTCTACAAAAGTGGGTCAGGACTTTTAATATTTGTGTTTATTGGGGGGGGGGAAGGAAAACCCAGTGGAGAGGGGCATTAGTGAGTATAAATACACATGGAACGCTTGCCTAAGTGCAAATTAAGGGAAATATACTGATAAGAACTTGATTACCCATCAAATCCTCATTTTATTTTACAATGTTTATTGAAGTAAGTTTTTAACAAGAAACAAATAACATGCATATACAGCCAGTGTACTGGCCTTCAGGCAGCCGCTACAGGACAAGTTGTAGAACCAAACTAATTATATTTTTTCTTTCTGCACTGAACTATAAAAAAGCAAAGGGAAAAAAATTTAGGGAAAAGCAACAAAATTAAGGTCCTCCATTCATCTGGACTTAGTTCTGCAGCAAGGGGAGCTATATTTGTGCAGCAGACTAAAGCCTTCACAGCACATGTGCACATGCTCCCATGCTATAAAGAAGCTGAAATAAGAAGCTGGGAGAGAGGATGCTATTGAACCACATTGTCTGCAATTGTCAATGCCATGTTGCTCCATATAAAGCTCATATCCACACACAGGAAGCCCAGGCAGCCTGGCCAGCACCTGGTTTGGAGAAAAATGTTTTGGAGAAGTATCTTAGGGAAGGTAAAAGATTTGAACACAAATATCAGTGAAGATAAAGAAGTAGTTTCTGGAAGAAAACCAGGCTGGAACACCTAAGCAGCAGGTTCAGGAACCTTACAGGTGATGAGCACCTCAAAGGGAAGGGAAGGAGCACTCTCTGCTTATTTCCATCTTCTCCCTCACCATTACCAAGGCTCTGTAGCAGCTTAATAAGAGTTCAATTTTCTCAACTGGATAAGAAAGCATTTGTGGTAGAGATCTCAGAACAGACCAAGCCAACATTTTCAAAACTAAACCATACAAACCATTTAAGAAGCACTGAAGGTTTCAATACTTCAAAGGTAGGAATTGTGTCATGCTCCAGTCCAACACATCTCCCCACAAATGTGCCACCATCACAGGGTGTGGACAGAAAGAAGCTAGGACAATCCCTGGTCACTGTCTTGTAAAGGAAGGAATTTGCCAGTTGTTTCCTCAAAAATCCTGTGTGCTGAGGATTAGATCCAGTTGTCATTCCCACACAACCCTGCAGGAAGAGCAGGACACCAACCCACAGCAATATTCTGGGGGTGTGTTTTTCATGTGAAATTTCTAGACCTGTTTATCTATACTCCTCTGGGAAAAGAGTCCTGTGTTCCCTAAAATATCCTGGATTCTACATCAGGTCATAACAATCTAAAATACGAGGAAGCTGCTCCAGGGGACACCAAGAGGGAGAAGGTGAGCTTAGTGTGTTTAGCCTCATGTCCTTTTTATTGAATCTTCCTGTTTCCCAGACACATTCTACTAACTATAAAAAGCTACACTTTCAGAAGACTTGGCATCAGTGCTGGATGTAAAGGAGAGGGAGATGTTGGATGAAGGTGTAATGCAAGAAAAAGTGAGATTAAGGATCAGAGTTTCACTTTCCAGAGAAGCTGAATGACACCTTAGACTCTGGCCAAATTCTCAATAAAAACCACAAACTCTCAAGCTGTATTTTAGAAGTGTTCCTCCACAGGCAATAAGAAGGTAAGATTTTCAAAGACACTTTTGAAGTTAAAAAAACTCTGATAGAGAGTTATTATTTTGGAGTTTTTTTTAAACCATTGTGTTAGCTTTGTTTAATAGCACTTCAGCTTGAAAAATGAAAGCACTGTGTTTCATCATTGTTCCCACTAGCTCATTTTCTCATTAGGTTGTATCTAAGAGATGCATTTCACTATTTTCTATCATATTTCTAAATGTCATTCTGTGTAGAGAGGATGTTAGTGACATGAGTTGTGAACCTCAGGAAGGTGAAAAATATGGGCACAGCCAGAAGCTACTGGAGACAATATTCTGACCGGTAGCTGGACTCCATGCACAGGATGAACAAGAGATGACACAGTTCCTTCCTTCAGGATCCTGATACCTAATCTGGGTGACTGAAAAATGAAACTTAGAGCCTCTGAATGCACATGAACAAGCCAGAAGGAAATAATTTTCTCAGAGTTCAGCTGCACAAAACTCAAATCATATTTGTTGTTCTTACTCTCCACGGCTTCATGGATAAACAGGAAAGCAGGATTTCACACAATAAGCATATTTTATGTGTTGCTGCATGACTTTAATTGCATTAAATCAAATAAGGCAATTGTAAAAGCAATATATTTAAAGAAATGGGACACACTCTGATTCTCAAAAGAAGTATTTGAAGGAGGATTTCAAGATAAGTGAGATACAGGAAATGGGGCAGACAGAAACACAAGTGTGAGAATCATGAGACTGGACACTCCCACAAGAACACAAGCAGCAGTACTTGTTAATGTAACACCATTAAAATTGGGTTGTGTAACTCCACTGAAATAATTCTGAACACAGACCACAACTCCCAGTACCACTCTATCTTCCAATCACTGTCATTACAACATGTGCCACTGAATAATAAGCACACAGAGAATAAAAATTACAAACACTATTCAGGGAGGCATCCTTACAAGCTGTTGGCTCTTTGGATTCAGCCATGAAGATCCTCACACCACAGAAGCTGTAACCTAGAGGGGAAACCTACTACAGAATTTCACTGTGATTTGCCAAATGTCCCAGCATAAACTGATCAGATCTGTTCTGATACTGAACACAACCAAGATCTTGTGACATTGTTTCCCTAGAAACCACTGCACAATATATTACATAACTTAAACTAGTGACAGTGGCTAAAGTCCTAAAATCATGTCTGCTTTAAAGAAAAATTTAGTCTTTACTGAAGCAAAGCTCTCAGGGGTAAAAAACTGAACTATGCTTCCCAATATAGTTAAACAAAGACTGAGGTAAGTCAAACATGAAGGGGTATTAACCTATAAAATAAATAGTTACAGGCCCTTTAGAACAGCAATACTCCCCTAGACTTGATAATGTGAAAATTCAAAACCAGCAGGTCTCATGCTGCTAAATCTTGAAATATTTTTGAATGTGTTAACTCATGGGCATCACCTCTTTCATAGAAATACTGACATTTCTTAACAGGACAGCTTTGTCATGATTTTTCATGACCACCTCACTGACCATGGCACAAGCCTCCATTCCCATCTGGTTGCTTAAAAAAATTCTATAAACATTCTTTTCCTGGGTCATAGAAGATAACAGGATTTAAGTATATCTGAAGAAAAGAAACAGGAAAGTATGCTACAAAGCAGGATTTAAAAAAAAAAAAAANGAATGCTACTTGTGTCCAGAAGAAATTAATCAGAAAATTAATCAGATTGTTGGTGTAACACTGCAGAGAGAGGCAGGTCAAACAAAGCCCTCAGACCCAAACCTCCACATCACCTGGACTCACAGTTCACATTAAGCCCCTTCTCCAGTTACAGGGTTGCTTCAAGCACAGCAGCAGAATTTGCCACAGAAGCAAAGCACAGAATCTCCTATAAATTATATATAATCCTCTATAATTTGAATGTCTTGCATTCTCACACACATCAGTTGGGCACATGGAGCAATGACACCTTCATCTTTAAAGCTTTATCGTGAAGGGGAGCCTAAAACATTGAATTTTAGTCACCAAAACAAATCTCAGCACACAACATGCACAATTAAGAGTGGGTCAGCTTTCAGGAGCCAAACCTTGCTGGTGTGCTGTGTCAAACCAAGCATTGCACAGATTACTTCAAGCAAATGAGAAGACAGACTAACCTGTGGCTTAAAAAGAAACTTTGTGGAGTCAGGTCAAAACCTCAGGCGGTAGCAAAGAAAAGACAAACAAAAAAGGCCAAAGATTAAGTGTGAGAGGATAAATTAGTAGCAGAGGAAAAAGGAGAAAAACATGCTAAGAGGAATTTGCATTATTGTCCAAAAGTAGGGTGTTGCTGTGCTCATCTTATTTCCAAGATACACAGAAATAGTTAATAGTTATCTGTGCCATTCCAGTCCAAAGCAAGCTACCAAAAAAAGCAAGGAAAGCAAGGTATTTCAAATGAGCATCTCACTGTTTTGGGAAAATTCACTGATCTTGAATTTTCTTGAATGATCTCCCCAAGAGGTTCAATTCAACTGCTGCTAAAAATCAGTGTTGCCTAATCCTTTTTCCATAACTGAACATAAGTTTAATTTGAAATGATAACTTATCAAATTCAATGATGTGTCAACAAACTGAAAAAATGTACATTTTTATCACAGATATTGCCAAAGAATACACACAATACAGAAATTTATTTCTTACACCTTACCATCACTGAATTGGTTTATAAAATTGTTATAAAATTAACTGCAGTTTAGACAATTAATTCTAATTAGTAATATTAAAGACATTCACATATTTATTTACTCATGAAGTGGAAGGGTTAGAAAAGAGTCTGTCCGTGATATATGGATCCTCCTGGTGCTACGAAAAGAATGCTAAAAAGGCTTTTAATATTTTCATTCATAAAACTCACTTTTTCTATCCAAAGTAATTCCTTGACATAAACAAACCACCAAGAACAGTACCTGTATCCATAAACAGCACGTTCATTTACACCAGAGCTAATGTTTCCTTTTGGTTACCAGAAACTTATTTGCCCACCTTTCAAAGAGAGGTTTACTAAGAATAGAGGCACTTACATCAGATAAAAACTGCTTTCCAGTTATATCATAAAATAAACACCAATTAGTCATTTTAGTTTGAGAAACTTGGTAAATTACAAAAATATTAATTCTATGCAAAGTCTTCTACAACATTTTAAGTTATACTAGCTCAGACTGGTAACAGCAAGTTAGTAGCAGTTAAGAGATGAACTGCAATTACACTTTTGTTGAGGAAGTGTTACAGACAAGACAGTTTAACATTAAATAGTTTAGCAGCAAGTATTGGACAAACCAATGAGTTAGAGACAAACTTTGCCCTCTGAGAAGCTAAATGAAAAAGCAACAATAAAGCTTACAGAACTTAGCTCGTACAATTTGCCTTGAAGGCGGTAGATTGGTTCCCTGAAATAGCAAATTGCAAAAATGAAGTTTTATTTCAGAAACATTTTCTCATTCTTTTCAACTCCAAACAATCAACTTACAAACATCTGTTTATTATCTCTACAATAAAAGGTTCAGCAAAGTCCTTTATACCACAAGTAACCAAGTTTCAACATTGAATTTAAAACGCCAAGCTTTTTCTTCACTTCTTTAGAGAGAAAACATTCACTCAATTAAAAAATCACTCATTTTATTTGTGTATTCTTGAAGAGCCAGATAATTGGCTGCTTTTCCTTTTATGGGACACTCCAAAGTGATGACAGTCGTTGTGTTTGACACATGTTCCGGCACAGCTAGATAAGAAGGAAATCTCTCCTCAGAGGGGAGAGGCTGCTCTTTGAAGCCATTGCAGTGTTTAGACCTTCCAGTTGTTTTTTTCATTTTAATCCAAACCATATATTACATCAAAAATGCCACTCATGCTGGTCAGGCTGTGGGGAATCATCACATCCAAGAAGTTGCTGGATTATTTTAAGAAATATCTTGAAAATAACTAGCAATTTCTTGGTGAGAGGAAGAGATTGAATTTCTAGCCCCAAAAAGATGACTAGAACTCTTGCCAAGAACTCTTGTCTACAACAGCAGCAGAATAGGAGCCTTACTGAAATTTCAGGTTTATCACTTGGATCTAAACTCAGTGGTCACATTTGAAAACCTTGATCAGGAGGTGAAATCTCCTGAGCATTGCTTGACCAAATTGCATGTGAAAACATCAGAAAGATGTTCAATACTGGTAATTATACAAAATTTCATCATCTTATTTTTACTACTATTTTTTTATTTCATTCTCAAGTATCTACTAGTTCCATAACAAATTTTTTTCCATTTCAGACTTTGCTCCCTAGCCC